>PVKA01001754.1:0-126964 GCA_004027165.1 Ctenomys sociabilis
AATAGCAATGAGACAGTTTCAAGACAAATTAACAGGACAGATTCAACAAATCAATATATTGCAAAATGTTTTCATAATGTTTTGATGTCACATAAGGTGTATACATGATATTATTATTACAGGCATTATTATAGCAGATGTCTCTAATCAGTGAATGAAGAGAGTGCAGCTATATACCTATCTTATTTCTCTACTTATATCACAGATTCGACAATTAACACCCTCCAACTTGTTATCTCCCCAGTGTCTGTCCATATTACTAGAAGCCAACATAATATCTTGTCCAACCATTATTAGCACAAATCTTGCTTCTCATAGAATTATGTAGAAGCACGGCATGTTTATCCTAACTGTACTATTTATATACACACATCATGATTCTTCCTTTGCATTCCCCCCCCTTTTTTTGTCTAGACATGTCAGAGATGGACACTCCATTGTCATTAAACCAATTTAGGTGCCTGAACTTGGCGACACAATCCAACATAGTCCAGCATTCCACATTAATAGTGAGTTATCAGAAGAAGTTGTTGACCATAGTCATTTACAGGTCAATTTATTATTATGGCCCCACATTATATACCTAATTTTTATACTTTTCTGCTGGATGGTTAGGACCAAGATAGATCAAGACCTATATATACCAAAAGATGTAGCTTTTGTTTTTGATGAGGTCAGTGAAGTCCCTTCAGGGTTTATCTTGTAATCCTGTACCTTACTCTGTAGATCCTTTGTCTGTCATCCATGTGGATGAGTCACAGCCAATGCTTGACCAGTTTGCTTTCTATAAGAGCCTGAGAGAAAGTTTTCTCTCCATGTGACTCTCCCCAGGCACACTATACATCATCAGTCTCTTTCCTCTGTGGCTCCATAATCTCCTTGATCAGAAAATTTGGGGGACAACTGAGTTTCATGATGTTACAGTACAGGTTCTCCTATGTCCTGAGTCTTCACTGACCTTGAAAGGCTAGGGCCAAAATGTTGGCTGGCCTTGCAGCTCTTCTATTTCTCCAATTTTGATCTATGCCCTTAGGTTGTTAACCATCCAGAAGAAAAGCTAATTAGTACCTGAAGCATATGCCATTCAGTTTGCCCTAACTATCTTACTCAACTGTTTTTAGTTGTACATTTCTATTTGTATTTCTTCTTTTGACTTCTTATACTAGGGAGACTACAATATTTGCATATGTGTGTCTGGTTTATTTCACTTACGAGTATACGTTCAAGTGGCATCCACTTCAATATAAATGCTTCAAGTTTATCATTCTTTATAGCTGAGTAATACTCCATTATATAGAAATACCTCTTTAAAAGTAGGATTCTATCCAGGAAAGCTTCTCTTACATTTCATGCCACTTAAGGAGCCTTGTCTTCTTGTGTTACAATCAAAGCCACAGGGAGAATAGCTGTGTCTTTGTTTCCTATCTTGGTGTGTTTGGGCTGCTACTGGGAAACACCATAGACTGGGTGCTTTAGAAACAAGAATTGGATTCTCTCTGTGCTGGAGGCCTCAATGCACAAGGTCAGGGCACCCATAGGCTCAGCGTCTTCTCAGGGCTGGTCCTGTCTGCTTGCAAACTGGCTATTTGTTATTGTGTCCTCAGCCAGCTGAACCAAAGACTCCTGTATCAGGTCATTCGTTGCACATTCGCAAACTCTGTCCTCAGACTGAATCCCTCCTGAAGCCCCACTGTTCACACTGCTCCACTGGTCAGTGAACCTTGAGGTCTGGATTTGTGGGATACAAATTTTTCTGCTCACAGTAAAACCAGGATCTGCTCATTTGGCCCCATACTTAGTTTATCTTTAAAGAGAGAGTTGGGCTGTGAAATTATGGAAGGTGACAAATGTCATCAGAGTTGTCATCAGGGTGGTACCTCTCCCTGCAGGAATCACGTGGCCAAAGAAGGCTCTGGCCTCCTGGCACCATCACCTGAGGAGTCACTTGACTGTCACATCCTATGAACTTCACTGCCTGAAGAGCTGCATGCTGGGCAGATTCACCTGTGGTGACTGATAGGTTACACAAAGCCTAATCCAAAATTTAAACCTAACTTGTGACAAATCCTGTCTTCTCACTGTGGTCTGCATCAATAGCAAGTTTTTCATCATATCTGTTTCCAAAAAAATATCTGTTGCCAACGAAGTCTGTTCTTGTCTTTGTCCAGAGTTAGAAGTAGACATGGAGGTCTGGGTGGAGACCAGTTGTTTGCAAACTTTTTGTGTGACACTTTCTCCCTCTCTTCCTGCCCTTGGATGGAATAATGTCATGCTGTGCCTGAGCTCCAGGACCACAGGGGAAGTGACTGGCTTCTCGCAGTGTGATCAAAGAGAGGGAGGTCAGTGAAGTCCTCTCAGGGTTTATCTTGTAGTCCTGTACATTATTCTGTAGATCCTTTGTCTGTGTCATCCATGTGGATGAGTCACGGCTAATGCTTGACCAGTTTGCTCTCTGTGAGAGCTTGAGAGAAAGTTTTCTCTTCATGTGACTCTCCCCAGGCACACTTTAGAACTTCAATCTCTTTCCTCTGTGGCTCCATAATCTCCTTGTTCAGAAAATTTGGAGCTCACCTGGGTTTCATGATGTTGCAGTGCAGGTTCTCCTATGACCTGAGTCTTTGCTGACCTTGAAAGGCTAGGGGAAGAACGCTGGGGCTGAAGTCTGTGACTGAGAGAGAATTCACCTACCACAGTCTGAGATACAAAAGTCTAAAAGTACTTTGTAAACATATTTCCAAGAACAGCTTTGGAGCAGCTGGCAGGACCTGAGAGGCTGGAGCAGAAGCCAGGCCTAGAAGCAAGCAATGCCCCTCACTGAGGGCCATGGTTGTTTGTAGCTCTTGGCTCTGCTCCTCGCCCCAGTGACATCTGCTGCCCCTCATACCCGATGGGCCCTGAACTCTGAGAGTTTGGTGATGTGCTTCTTTTTTCCAGTGTGTTGCCAATGTCCGTGGTTACTCAATTCTTCCAGCATCTTATTTCTGCAGAAAATAGAATTATAAGCAACAAACAGGAGTTTACTAGAAGTGCTTATTATTATTTGAAGAACAATATGACCCACCTTTTACTACCTGGGCTTCCCAGGACCAAAGATTTCAGGTGAGTGAGAAGAACATACCAGATGACCTGGGTTGGAGTCCTTGCTTTGTTGACTTAACATTCCTATCTATTTCCATTTCTTTCCTTTGCACTAATTTATTTTAACCTACAAATTAAAATTTCATATATTTATGGGATGCAAAGTAATGACCTGTGCGTATGTTGTAAAAAGAGTCTGTTAAGCAATTAGCACATTCGTATTTTTGTTTTCTTAAAGTTCACATTCCAATCATTTCACTTGTGTGTCTAGAGTAGCTGCAGTCTGGGCCCTCACCATTTGCCGAGTTTGGCCATGAAAAGGGGACTCTGAGATGCTTCTACGATCTGAATGTGTGTCTCATACGTTGTCTCATACGTTGAACCCTCGAGCCCCACAGTGATTGTGACAGGAGGTGAGAGCTGAGGAAGTATAGGCTGTGAACCTGGGGGCCTGGGTGGAGGTCGGTTGCCTGGGTGCTCCTCAAGCACAGAATGGGCTGACTCCTCAACCTCAGGCTTCCAGAAATAAGTGCTGCATCCTAGCCATTGTTCTCAGATCCTTTCAGGACAGCAGCAAACAAGCACGCAGATGGACCTCACCCACTTTCGACAGCTAGTAGAGCATTCCATGCCCAGCATTCTTCACACCAGGACTGGTTTTCACCTCAGCTGGAGGATCATGGACCAGGGCCCCTTATATCCTCATCCTGAGAAACAATGACTGTGTCTAACACTGAGGCCCAGACTCCCATGGGGGATGCAGGCCTGACCACCATGGTACATGGTCTCCATGATACCTGGCAGTGTAGGGTCTGTCCTTTTGACACTCAGTGATTTTTTGGATGAGTCTCCCTTAGACCATGGTGTTGTGGTTAGATCGGCAAGTGTGGGTGAGGTGTGAAGACACAAGGGACCATTAAAGTGCCTGCAAGCAGGCGCAGGGGCTGGGGGTTCAGGGTGCACTGAGATGGCAATTGAGACTGGGTGTGGTGGTGCATGCCTGTAAACCCAGCTCCTGGGAGGCTGTAAACAGGTGGATCACTATGAGTCCATTCTAGTAGTGAGACCCTAACTACCCTGTAGGCCCTTCCCTAAAATACAGAAGAAAAAAAAGACACAAGGGTCCATGAGAGGGACAGATGAGAACCACATGCACCTTGAAACTACTCGATGTCTGCACCGTGAGCCAGGAGGCAGCATTTGGGGTCTGCAGGAGAGTCTGCAATTGAGGAGGCATGGGTCCACAAGCACCCCCAAAATGCCTCCTGTGAGCAGTGTGGGAACAGGGAATGAGGACAGGTTGAAGGGGAGCCCAGAAGATTCCACCTGGTCCTGAAGCTCCCACTATAGTGGCACCCATTGGATTCCAAGGCCAGCTGCTCAGGGTCAGTACCAGTACACATCGCTTGGCCACTAGTTTTATGAATGAATGCTCCCACAGCAAGAGCCAAGTGGCACTGAAATGAAAGCAGTTGTTTTTTAAATTTGGTTTTACTAAGTTTATTGGTACCATTTAGATATACATAATGATTGCATCCATCACCGGGCATTTATACTTGTTCATGTTATTTCAGTTCCTCTTTCCCATTCCTCCACTTCAACCCCTCTTTCCCCTCCTCACTTACAGAGTTTTGTCTCCATGTCACCCTTCTTTTCTCCTTTTTCTTTTTCCTTTCCTTCCTTGTCCTCACCCCTTCTTCCTTCCCCTTTTCTTTTGAACAATTTCTTCCTAATAGATGCAACTTAAAGCCATGCTCTTGGAACCAGAGAGATGGCTCAGTGGAATAAGCACTTCCCTGGCAAGCCCAAGGGCATGAGTTCAATCCCTGGTACTGCCAAAAAAAAAAAAAAAAAAAAAAAATGCTCTTAAGTGAAATAAATTGGACATACATGTAAACACTGGATTGTCTCTCTGGTGTGAGAACTGAAAGTATACATAAGAACCAAAGTGCATAGTAAATATCACGAGCTAGGAAAAAGCCAGTATTTTTAGACTTGTCCATGGTGAACAAGGAGCGGTGGGGAACCAGAGCCATAACCACCTCCTTCCCCTCAGAGGCCAGTCTCAGCATCGAGAAAGACTTTAAGCACAAGCACGGTGCAGGCCGACTGGAGCCCTTCGCTGGCACTCACTCGCTGTTCTGAGCCACAGAATTCCACCTCAGGTGCGAGCCTGGAAGACAGGCCCTGGCCTCCTGCTTGATGCGCCAGTAAATAAGTTCTGCTTCCATTTAAATAAAAACATCAAAAGCCACCTTCCTTTTCCTTTGAATAGCGAAATTTTAGGAGAGACAGTCAATAAGAAGCTATCTTCTCTATGGGTTCTTGATTTCCATCTTCCAGCGGATGACTTAATGATTCAGAGGAGAGGGCTTACCCCCAAATCTAAGTGAGCCCCTGAACAGCTCCATTTGTATTCTTCCTGTTTGGAAATTTTGTGTAGCTGTGAACCTAAGTTATGTGCACATTTTGCATTGTTTTGTTTTGTTTAGTACTGGGAATCGAACTCAGGACCTTGCACTTGCCAGGCATACACTTGTGCAGCTGAGCTGTATTCCTGGTCCCTACAAGCACACTGCTAAAGGTCTGATTCTGATGGCTTTGTGGTGGAATGCCATTATCTAAGTGGCCCTTTCAGCAGGCACAGCCACTGTCTTCATCTGTAGCTCAGGCTCTTCTTTCCTTGACCTGTAAAAACACCAAAATAATCACAATAACAGAGGGACCACAGATTATGGGCATTATGGAGTGCTGGAACGTGTGACCCGAAAATAATGAGAACCCCACAGCCCAAGATCTTCTTAATGCATGAGAGCAAATAATCACAAACTGGCTGCCTTGAAATACAAAATGTTACTTCCTTCTGCCAACTCTAGAGAGCAGGGGGGTGAGATCGAAGTGTGAGCAGGCCCCTGCTCAGCAGATCCAGCCACCTCTGTGCAGAACACACACACACACACACACACACACACACACACACACACACACACACACACACCCTTGACTTGGCCAAGGCCTCTCTTGCCTATGGAGACATTCTCCAGTCTCTACCTGCCTCTGCGCCTGGCTTCCTGTCTCTTTGGACCAGACATCTGTCATTGGACAAAGGATCTATCCTAATTAAAAACGTTCTCCGCTGTCTGTGGAAGATGCCTGGACCAGTCCCAGCCAGTGCTTCATCCCGCCGAGCCGCAAAGAGGGGTGCTGGGCAAATCAGAGTTTGCCCTTGGGCTCCCAGGATCTGATCAATAAAATGTTGAATGAGAAAAAGAAAAAAGAAAAAGAATAAAAACGTTCTCATCTACAGATTCTTATCTTAATTGCATCTGCAAAAGCTTTTGTTCCAAATAAAACCATGCTCTGGAAGTCTAAGAGACTGCCACCTTTGGGAGCCACAGTCTACCCCACTATGCTGCAGGACAAAGATATAAATGAGATGGGAGAAAGACCTATGAGGAAAATCAACCATCCTCTGAAACTTGGTCCACAGGTGGAGTTGATTTCTATGGGGAGGAGAGAGATTATTAAGAAAGGATAGGGGGCCAGGGAGATGGCTCAGTGGAATAAGGACTTCTGTGGCAAGCACAAGGGTCTGAGTTCAATTCCCAGTTCTGCAAAAAGAAAAAAAAAAAAAAAGGAAAGGATAGTATAAAATTTGATCATTGGAAAAAAATAAAACTTTGTTTCTACCTCATTTGTTTTCTCTAAACTGAGCAGATTTCAGTGGCAAATTTTAAGCCATGAAAGTTATGCAAGTAAGGGCTGGCCAAATAGCTCAGGAGATTAAAGCACCTGCAAGCAGAAGCAGGGGCTGTGGGTTGGATCCCTGGGCCTGCCGTGCCGGCCCTGCCCCTGGCGCATGCTGAGACAGAAATTGAGACTGGGCAGGGTGGCGTGCCTGTAATCCCAGACCTTGGCAGGCTGTAAGCAGGAGAATCACCATGAGTCCAATCTAGAAGTGAGACCCTGAACACCCTGTAGACTCTTCCCTAAAATACAAAAAGAAAGAAAGAAAGAAAGAAAGAAAGAAAGAAAGAAAGAAAGAAAGAAAGAAAGAAAGAAAGAAAGAAAGAAAGAAAGAAAGAAAGAGAAGGGAGCATCGCTCATTATTCTTCCATAAGGGAAGGAAAATAAATAATACTCAGAATGTGGGGAAATGGGTACGAACTTTCAGGAGGGCCACTTTATAGTACCTTAAAACTCTTTTTAAAATCTACAAAAATCAGGTATAAAAAGTAAAGATACACAAACAGCTACCGTCTCTTAATTTACTGATAAGAGACATACGGTATAATAATGTCTGTAAGTATAATATCATGTATACACCTGTTATGATACCAAAGCATTATGAAAGCAGTTTGCAATGTATTAATTTATGAAATCCATCTTGTCAAGTTATCTTAAAACTGTCTCATTGATATTTGTGCTTCAATTAAAAAATAAATAAATAGATAAAATCAAAAATAAATAAATAAATAAAATCTACAAAAATCTCTAAATTTATCCAGTAATATTGTCCTAAAAGTTGACCAAACCCTATCTACAAAATTATTCATTGAAAAATGACTTATAGAAATAAAATTGTATTTCACATAAGTGTACGATTTCAAGCTGCAACTATCTACCCATAAAAGTCTCAAGTTTATCCTTCTTTGTGGCTCAATAATACTCCATTATAGAAAGAACACATCTCTTTTATACATTGCTCAGTTAATAAGCATCTGGGTTGTTTCCAAGATTTAGTTATTACAAATTGTACCACTATACACATGGATACACATATATCACTGTGCTATGATGTTTTTAACTTTTCTGGGAAGATACCTAGGAGGGGAATAGCTGGGTCAAAGGGGACTTCTAGTCCTAGTTTTTTGAGAAATCTCAACACTAGTTTCCAAAGTGGTTGTACCAGCCTGCACTCCACCAGCAGTGAAGAAGGGTTCCTTTTCCCCCACAGCCCCTCCAACATTTGTTATTTGTTGATTTCTTGATGATAGCCATTCATTCTGGGTTGAGATGGAAGCTCAGTGTTGTTTTAATTTGCATCTATTTTATGCCCAATGATGTTGAACAGTTTTTCATATACTTATTTGCCATTTCTAGCTCTTTCTTTGAGAAGTGTGTATTTATCTCAGATGCCCACTTTTGGATTAGATCTTTAAATTTGGGGAGCCTGACATTTTTCAATGTTTTATACATTCTAAATATAATTCTTTTGTCTGAGGGATAATGAATAATTTTCCTCTCTCTGTGGGTTGTCTTTTCACTATTGGTAATTTCTTTTGTTGTCCAAACGTTTTTTAATAAGGTAATGTCCCATTTGATGATTCTTCATAGCATTTTCTGAGTGCTCTGGGTTTATTCCTGAAGTCTCTGCCTAAACCTGTGTCTTCAAATTTTCCACCTATTTTCTCTTCCGGTAAATTTAGTGTTGCTATTTTTGATCTACTTTGACTGTAGTTTAGGGCATAGTGCTAGGCCTGGGTCAAGTTTTAGTCTTCAGCATGCGGAAAGCCAGTTTTTCCAGCACCATTTATCAAGGAGGCTGTCTCTTCCAGTGAACATACATGAGCATTATAGTGCTTCACTGGTGTGAGAAGGCAAGGAACCAAATAAAAATTCAAAATGTATTGTGAAATGGGAAAGAAACTGTTCAAAAGAGAAGAAAAACTGTGATGATGAAAGAAGGAAGGAGAAAAGTAAAAATATAATTATACACACAAGAAAGTTAAGATAGTTATACAGCTGGTTTCTTTTAGTTCACTGAGAAGTTTGTGCTAATATTGTTTGGATAATATCTCTAACTATACCTTGTACTCTGAATAGTTACTATGAAGACAATAAAATGCAAATTATTAATTATTATTCTCCTGTTAGCCTACTTTGTAAATTTGTTTTATTTTTTTTCCCTTTAAAATAAAAAACCTGTAAGCAAACATGCTCTTCACTGACAAATTGGTTAAATAAATTATCTTCCCTCCACAGAATGAAAGGTGCAGTGACTTGATTAGATCCCCAAAACGCATGCACTGGAAATTTAACATGTAGTGTCCTGAGAGGGCTCCACCTCCATGAGGGGCGTAATGTCATTGTCCCAGGAGTCGCTTTCTTATCACAACGCGGGTTTGGCCTAGAATGATCTTAGTCTCCTCTTGTCCTCTTGCTCTCACCAGCTCCTGCTTCCACCTTCCACCAGGTGAGGGTACCGCCCAACATCCAGAGCCACCTGCCCTTGGCACTCTGTTCCCAGACTTTGCAGCTTCCGAAACATATATGTTCCTGTTCATTATAAATTACCCAATCTCTGTGGCATAAATTTGTGACAGCATAAAATCAAATGAAACAGAACAGAGAAAAAAGATGTTTAAAAAGAATAAAGTAAATGTGCACTCGGTGGAGTGGATGAAAATCTGCAAGATAGTTCATGAAGTGGTAATGTAGAAACACGCCTAGATTGCCTGTGAACTCTGGTTCTTCTTGTATAAGTAGAATATGTACCATACAGATGGGTTACGGTATATCTAGAAAGAATTACAAGAATCCTTGAGCCCCAGTCAGCCTTGAGAGGGCAGAGCGAGGGAGGTGCTCTAGCTTTGGATCTGTGCCTCAGGAGCTGCAGCCCAGCCCTCCTGGAGGCTCCTCCCCCTTACACCTTCCAGATGTCCCAGTTCCCAGCTCTAATGACACAAAAATTTTCTCACCTGGCAGGAGCTTTGTCACTACCATCCCACACAAGCACTCATCTGCTCATGCCTCAAAAGGAAGTCCAAGCTATTTGGCACCACTCACCCTTGACCTTTAAGCTACTCCAGGAAAGTTCCCCATAGTCTCAGCTCTGGTGATGCAGGGACACCTTGCATGAAGGGCTGCTGTGAGCAGGAATCAGGACATGTCAATTTCAGGTGAAGAACACCTGGAGACGAGAACACACCCCTGGCTGCCTCCGTGGCTCACAGGGGTGTGGCCTTCAGGCTGAATCTGGCCCCTCACTCCTTCCTCTCAGGACTTGTCCCCTGCTCTGCTCCCCAGCTCCCAGAGACACGGCAGCCTGGCCTCACCACATCCTTCCACCTGCTGCTGCCACCTTAGAGCAGCAAGCCATGGACTGAACCCCCAAACTGTGAGCTGAATTAAGCTTCGCCCCCCCCCCCGAAACTGTAGGAGTCAGCTATTATGTCAAGCAGCAGGAAAGCTGACTGGCCCAGCTGTATTTAGGGAGGTGACAAAAAGGCAAGTGGCTCAGGTTGGGCAATGTGCGCAGTGACCAGCCACCCGCCAGATACCCATGATGTAACAATGACAGGATTAGTCCCGAGGAAGTGCGCTAACCCAGAGGCAAGGCTGCCAGAGCAGTGCGAGGCTGGACACAGCCGCCGCTCAAGCTCATCTCCTCCATCCACCTGCGCCACGCCGCACCTGTTGCTTAGATGGGCCATGCAGGTAGACCTAGCCCAGCACCCAGGCCAGGGAAGATGCAGTTTCCACATCCCAGCAGAAAGTGTGACATCCTAAAAAGAGCAACAGCATTCAGGCTGCCTTACAGGAAGTCCCCAAGGATGGTGAAGCAATTATTTGTTAAAGTTCAGACCTCAAGATTTAGAAGTAGTCTTTCTTCCTGGAAGGGGAAGAGCAGTCATCTGTGACCTACAGGACCACATGGTTTGCTCTCGGGTTAAGAAACTTTTGCCCTTTTGTGCAGAAGTCATTTTCCCAGCACGACTCATTGCAAGCAGCCTGGATGCACCCCCCTCAACAAGTCAGAGGCCTAAGCACGAACTTCCCAGGGAAACTTTCTCCCCAGGATGGGCATGGCAGAAAACACCTCAAAATTTTCACCCCCCCACCCACACTCTAATGTCAGGACAAACAGATAAAGAAACTTCTAATTCATGAGTATTGCCCCTTCATAGGCATGTAAGGGACTCTATGTATTGAATGTTCAATATATTATCTTGTAGGTATGTACAAGAGTTAGACACCTATCCCCAGCAGCCACAGAACTTTGAAAGCTCTGAATTGTATTCACTTTCTATGCCAAACTGGATGTAGTATTGAGTAAGGGTTTCAAAGTTATCAGTCATCCATCCACTTGTGAAATAAACATGGATTTCTTTCCCTGGAAGAATAAGTGTTAAAGATGCAGAAATGCCCACAAAATATTCCATCCAGGGCCAAATAAGGTCAAGAAACAGCAAGCATAAGAGTTATCTGAGGAATCAACTTAAACATACTGTGAGATCTGAGCGAGCCCAGACTCCCCAGGCCTGAGGGAAGATGCCTCCCCAGATGTCTGTGTAAGATGAACTCACAATCCTTGGAGCTAGCCAAATGCCCAAGTAGGGAAGCCAGGCCAACCTGTGGGTGGTAGGAAGAAAAGTGGGTGTAGGAAGTGGGAAGAGTGGGGGCTACAGGTGAGCACAGAGGACCCCGGGCTGCCTTAGAGGGTCTCCCTGAGCGCTGAGCCCCGGCCAATGTCCAGACAAGAGGCAGAAGTCTGGGACTGCTAGAAAGCTGCCTGCTGCCACCCCCACAGCCACTCTCTGCCACCAGAATGGTCCCCATTTGAAGGCAAGCCCTTGCCATCTCCCTAAGCTCTTGAGCCAAAGCTTGAGCAGCATATGCCTCTTACCAGGCCCCCATAACCACAACACAGGTGGCAACAAAGGAACCCAAGAGTCACACTGGCAAAATCTTCATGTTCAAGGACTGGGAGTGTGACATGGAAAGATGTTGAAAACATTCTGAAAGTGTTTTCCTCTTGGCCTGTCCAAGAGGAAATGGCAACCAGCCTAAGTGTCATCTGGTGCGTCTTTGTCTTTGTGGATGTTCAGTTGATTTCATGTGTAATCCAGAAGTTCTGCATTGCAGCACATTTTTGAAAGCTCAGATATGGACCTTTTCATGTAGAAATACATTCCTTGTCAGCCAGATCCACCCCTGGATACCAAGCCAAGGTATTTTCCTGAGATACTGAGCTCCTTATAGCCAACACCAATGGGTGCTGCAACTGGTCAGCCTTTTGCTAGAATACAAAACACATCTCTGGTGAATGCTCCGGAATGATCAGGAAATCTAATCTTGGGATTCTCAGAAAGACAAGTGAAGTGGCTGCACAGGGGACCATTTGTCAGCAGGTCTGGCTAAAGCCAGAGAATGGTGGTGAAAGAATCCCTTCCACCCGTATGGCCAGCAAAGGACAAGGACAGAAACCAGCCTCACTGTGTGGTGTTTGCTCTGAGGATGGCCAGGGGCTGTTATAGGCTTCACTGTCTCCTGGTGTCTTTCTGCTGAGACACAGCTCTGGGTCACAGATGGAGGGGCAGTGACCCTGTCACTGGTGCGCCTTAAGGAGCCAAAAGAAATGCTTCCATCCAACAGGGCCCTGACTGTCTCAAGGGCCACAAGAGCAGCCTAGGAGCTGCTCAGCCTGCAGGGCAGAAGCCAGGCACAGGAATTGGGCCTATGTTGCTCAGCAGGGATTCACCCTAGCAGATTCCCGTGACGAGCATGGAGTAACAGAGGCAGCCCACTGCTCAACTCTGCAGCAGAACAAGAGTCTCTGGGAGGCCACTACCAAAAGGAAAGGGTTAGATGTCCACAGCAGCCAGCACTCAGCTGCTGAAAACTGACCCTCCTTGATAGGATCCAGACTCATCACTTTCTGTAAAGTCACTGGTTTTGTAATAAAACCTTTTAACACCAATTTTGCAAACCATCAGGACCACATTCTCTTTGTAAAGATGGCTGCAGTGAACATGCTGTGTGAACCAGAAAATACTCTCCATGTGATGCATAGGGCATATAATCCTCCGGTCACCCACAGCTCAGATTGAATTGCGCTCTACCACAACCCCACCCAAGGTCCTGCAAGAAAAGCCTGCAAAGCTTCTCCTTCCCCTTTCCAGCCACCATAAAGTGAACAGGTTCCCTCTGCCATCTCATTCTGTCATGAAAGTCTCACTGAAGGACTGCAACAATGGAATCAAGCACCCCATTGTGCCACCCTGAAACCGGGCATGGTGGCACATGCCTGTAGTCCCAGTGCTGGGGCAGCTGAGACAGGAGGAGCACTACGAGTCTGAGCTGCATAGTGAGACCCTGTACCAAATAAGTAAATGAATAATTTTAAATAGATTTTTTAAAACATGGATTAAATATCTTTCATATAAAGGGATGCACATGAGTCTCTGAGAGGCTAGGATAAAATGTTATGGCCACATCTAGGTACCCCTACAGAGCCTCATGTACTCATACATTGGGATTTTTAGAAGTGGCCACATCTTGCAGTGCTAGGTGCAAGGACACTAGGACTAAGTGTGTGAGAGCTACTCACCCTCAGTAGCCTAGATAAGAAGTAGGTTTGTCTCGTTCTTGCTCTCACCTGTCTGCTTGCCAGGGACTATCTCCTGCATGATGTTCCCCTACCTTGCCACCAACTATGCACTGAAACCCCTCCAAACTGGGAGCTAAGTGAACCTTTCCTCCTTTAACTTTGGGTGTTGGGGTTTTTGTCTTAGCAACTCAGAAAGTGACTAACGCATGTGTATACTCTGAAACCTTAAATCAAAATAAATCTTTCAAGACTTTGAGTGCATTTATTGCTGTGATTTTTGTTACAGCCATGGAAAACTGGCTAGCACAACAGCCAAAATAAGAAATGGTTGTCACCTCAAATTCTAGGTGTTTTAAAATGAAATTGAAATTGAAATCACATATAGATTGGCAGCAAATAACTGTGTGTTTGGAATTTGCTCTTCTAGCCCTTGAGAGTCAGAGGATTTAGAAGAAGGAAAAATGTCTTTGGGCCCAAAAATATTGATACTTCTATAAAACAATGTGGGACCATTTTGTGACCGTGTGATTCTAGCAACCCACAGCTTCTGGGACAGTGAGCTTGCTGTGGCTTCCTGCAACGCTGGTACTGCAGGTGAGCTGAGGCTCACTGTCAGACCCACTGCCCTTACAGAAAAGTGAAGTGGGACAGAGATAAAGTTGGAAATTGAAATGTAAATATTCAAGTTTAAAAAACAGTGATATATTTATAACCACTGCTTAGCTTCTACATTTCCCAAATGAGGTCTACTGTTTTTCTTATTTAAGTGCAACGAACACACAGATTTCACGGTTTGGGACCCTACGTGCCTGTGATAACAATGTTCATGGCGGAACAGCAGGCTGGGGCTAAGTTATTTGCATGAAGACAAGAGCGGGGTCTAAGTGTCAATGATGAGTGAGAAATAAGAAGGCTTCAGAGACCGGCAAGCCGGACACCCTGGCCTGCAGGCATTGAGGACACCCAGCCAGGGACATGGGGCCCAGCTGCCAGGTCAGGACAGCAAGAGGCTGTCTTGGCCCTGCATGGCCCTGCATGCTAAGGCAAGGCCAAGCTGGAGGGCAGAAGGCCTTGCCTATTCAGAGACTACTGCATCCGGGCTCTCTAAGGAGGAAGGACCTCTGTGAAGAACCTGGACAGTGCTGAACCACACCCCCAAAACAGGTTTGTCCAGAAGGCCCCAAAGAGATGATGAGAGCATGCAAGTGGGGCCCGTGTCACTTGTCTCATGTGGAGAGCAGGGGCTTCCTGGAGGACGTTGTTCACGAGCGTGAGCAGCCCAGACACAGAGGCTCAGCAGTCTTCACCCAACCAACCTGAGAGTTCTTAAGGAATATAACAATATGGTTTTAAACTGCACGGGGCAGGCCAGATAGCTCAGCAGACTAAAGTGCCTGCTTAGGCAGAGCACAGCAGCCAGGATTTGATCCCTGGTGTGCCATGTCAGGCCCACCCTGGGGATTGAGACTGAGCGTGGTGGCACATACCTATAATCCCAGCTCTTGGGAGACTGAAAACAGAATGATCACTACAAGTCTGATGTCATAGTGAGAGTCTGTAGACCTTGTACCAAACAATTTTTTAAAAAAAAAAAACACTGTTACAGTAAAATATAAATGCAGAGTATGATGGACTGAATTATTTTCTTAGCTATCAATGAGAAGGATGGAGGAATTAGAAATGCTTGGATTTCCAGGATTGTGTTTGGAATTCTGGGCCAGCCACCTGCCTGACCCCTCCAGACTCCTCGCCTGGCACCCAGGGTCACCCCATGGCCACGCAGCACACATTCTTCCATGTGTCCAGTTCCTCCCTCTGGTCCGGGAGCTTCCTGAGCTCACGACACTGTCCACCTTCACCTCTGTAGCCCCTGGCACACTGTAGGTGACAATAAAGTTTGGAGAGTTTTTCCAGAGGAGCTGAGCCCAGGATGCCGGTGGGTGATTTCCCCGCGGCTTTCCCTCGCACCACTTTCCACGAGGATGCAGGTGCTGTGGTGGCTGTGTGTCACCGTCGAGCTCCTGCCACTCCTCAGCCAGCTCAGCTCTTCAGCTTCCCTAGCCAGTCCCACCCACGCCCAGAGCTTCTGCAAAGCAGCTGCCGCTGCGTGACGCTTTCCCAGCAGAGGGCGCTGGAAAGCCACGCACAACTTCGCAGGCTTTGCAAACTGGGTTGGTCTTTTCCAGGTGTAGTTGTGAGGACAGCCTAAGGCAACAGCCTTTAGCAGCTGTCCTTTCTGGAACTGCAGCCTCGGCACAACCTCTCCTTGTCCTCCTGGCAGGGATCCTGCGCCCTCCCCACACGGCCACTTTGCCCCAAGGACTGTGGCCTGTGGCTCCTGAGGGTGTCCTATGGTGGCCCCAAGGTCAGGACAGCCCCTCAGGGCCCTTCCCTGGTATCACTGTCCTTCCCCGGAAACCACCCTGTGCCCCGGTTGCCCTGAAGCTTCCTTGCAACTCCGAGTCACCCTTTGATCGGGGTTACCGGTTCCTCACGGTACATCCCTGGGTTTGGCCACCATTAGGCTTCTCTCCCCTCGCTGGGCTCAGTCTGCTGCAACTGACCACAGCCCTCCTCGAATCACGACTCAGCCCAAAACCCCACCCTGGAGACCATCATCCAGCCGGGAGGGGGCTGAGCAGTGAGCCCGGATCGGCTCACACAGCTGGCCCTGGGCGCAGGTGTGGAGCAGCTGGCTCCGCAGAGTCTCTGTCTGGAATTCGGTGTGCAGTGCAAAGAGGGGCAGCCAAGTCCGGGGCGGTCCTGGCTGACCCAACCGGAGCCCGCCTCCCGCGAGAGCCTGTGCTCAGCACCACATTAACACAAACCGCACGGCAGTGTGCAGGACAGGTGAGCACCTCAGCTCTTCACCGATGGTGAAACCAAGACGTGGACGTGGGTGACATTAAAGTCGCACGGGTGGTAAGTGGCAGAACTGTTTCAGAAGTCTGCGTCCCCCATCACTGCATAAAATTAAAATGTGTGCACACTCCAGAGACGTGGAAAACTTTATAAATTACTTTCTAATTAAAAGATGCTCTTGGTCTTACTTTCTCCTTGTGGTGACACAATACCCAACGCCCTCAGCTTAAAGGAGGAAACGTATCTTTGTTATTTTTCTCAGTGCCGAGACAAGATACCCAACACCCAAAGCTAGAGGAGGAAAGGTTTGTGGTAGCTCACAGCTCGTGGAGGTTTCAGTCAGCTGGCCCCAAGGCAGCATGCGTGGCAGAGGACAGACAGCTCTGGTGGGCGGAAGGCAGCAAAGCAGCTGCGCAGTGGAGCAGCAGGAGGCAGCCCTCCTTCGGTCCTTGATGTTCTATCCAGACTGCCGACTCTTAGGCCCAACAGTACTCACGCCTAGGGGGCAGCACCCTTACCCCCACATTATGCCATGACTCAGTCCCGGCCTCACACACTAGAGAGCCAGCTAGACCCACAAGACCCACCTTGAGAGAAGCAAGAGACAAATGACCACAGCAGCCCTCTTTCTATCCTTTATATTCTGTTTAGGGTACCTATCCTTAGAACTTCCCATTATTCACTGCCAGAATGGTGCCAAACCAATTACTGAACTAATTTAATAACGACACACCCTTAATCCTGAGTAACACACTCCACCCCAGCATCACTCGCTCTAGATCTAGTCACCTATGAGAAGCCCCACTCTTGAACTCATGAAGCCTTGGGGGAACGTCTAGACACGAGTCGTGACGATAGGTTGATTTTGCCTCTCAGTTTGTAGTGGGTTAAGACCATGATCATCTAGCTCCAGGGAAGGGTAGCCTGGAAGGGGGCAAAGGGGCCTAGTGGAGGAGATGGGGCTTGTGGTATGGCAGGAAGCAGAGGGACTGGGACAGAGCCCAGAAAGGATATACTGCAAATTCTTCCAGGCCACACCCCTGGAGACTGCCACTTCTTTTTTTATTTTAATTTTTAATTTTTATTTTTTAATTTACTTTTTATTTTATTAAAATACAAATATCAATGAGACAGTTTTAAGACACTTTAATAAGACAGATTTGATAAATTAATACATTGCAAACTGTTTTCATAATGTTTTGGTATCGTACAAGGTGCATACATGATATTGTACTTACAGACATTATTATAGCAGATGTCTCTTATCAGTAAATTAAGAGTGTAGCTGTTTACGTATCTTATTTTTATGCCTGAATTATATCAAAGATTCAATAATTAATACTTTCTACCTTGTTATCTCCCTAGTGTTTGTCCATAGTACTAGAAGCCAACATAATATCCCATCCAACCACCATTAGTGCAAATTTTGCCTCTCATAGGATTATGTAGAAGCACGGCATTATCTATCCCAACTGTACTGTCCATACACACATGATTCTTCCTTTCTATACCCCTTCCTTTGTCTACACCTGTCAAAGATGGGCACTCCATTGTCATTCAACCAATTTAGGTGCCTGAACTCGGCGACACAATCCAACACAGTCCAGCATTCCACAACAATAGTGAGTTATCTGAAGAAGTTGTCGACCGTAGCCATTTACAGCTCAACTTATTATTATGGCCCCGCGTTGTATACCTCATTTTTATACTTTTCTGCTGGATGGTTAAGACCAAGATAGAGCAAGACCTATATACCAAAACATGTAGTTTTTGTTTCTAATGAGGTCAGTGAAGTCCCCTCAGGGTTTATCTTGTAATCCTATACCTTATTCTGTAGATCCTTTGCCTGTGTCAACCATGTGGATGAGTCACGGCCAATGCTTGATCAGTTTACTCTCTGCCACTTCTGACCAGGCCCCACATCCCAATAGCACATCAGCTGTAAGCACCACTATCCGGTCACCTTCCATAAGCCCCACCTAAGCATCCAAGAGGCTTTGGGGGACAAACATCCACCAAATGTCTAAACCATGGCACCTACCGAACACATCAGCTCGATATCTGTGGAGGAAAATGGGATAAATGTGGGAGACAAGAACAAAAAGAAAGAATTCATGCAGTAAATGCATGAATCAATAAAAAATGGCAATGGGGTGTGCAGATGTGTGCAGCTGTGATGTGGACATGGATGAGAGTGTAAAGCCACCTCCCGTGGGGGGAACCACACAGGGTGGCAGTAAAGCCTGGTGTTCTCCACACAACAATGGCCTCTGACTAAGTATAGCTGCAGCTGCATGAGAGAAGCTCGCTGCCGGCTGCACAGACAGAGAAGCTGGGGCTAAAGGTTCTGAGGGTCAGGGCTTGGGTTAGGGCTGGAGCATGGCTGAGCACACAGATGGTGCTCCATGGCTTGAGAGGGAGGGAGGGAGGGAGGGAGGGGGGAGGGATGAATAACTTAACCAAAGGGCTCCCTCCCAAGGAGGCTACAGGCCAGGTGGTGAGGTACCTGGTGCCCTCCAAGACCAAGAGCAGAGACAGCTGTCAAATGCAGAAAGAGAAAAAAAGAAAGAAAACTAGGGTGCCTATTGCTTCTTTTGTAAAATTTAGAGTATCACTCTTTGAAAGAGCATTTTCAAGAGTTATTACCAAGAATGTTTTTACTTTAAATTAATGGGTGGGCCAAACAATGTCCAAGTAGGTTCTCTCTCCCATTAGTTTTCTGCCCCTTGGAGGGTGAGGGCTCCCAATATTTAATGCTAAATCAAAATAAGGAGTTGATTGGAAAGTGCTGGAATGGAATTAGCATGTGTCGAGCCAGAATGATTACCTTAGAAGTAGCTGTTTGCTTTTCACCCTAGCCAGAAAGAGACCATTGAATCTGACCCTCATCTCATTATGAGAGCAAACACTGAATTAATATTTGTTTCTAGGAGCTGCCTCTAATAAAATCTACAGAGACACGTAAAAGCTGAGCACCTGGGAATATTAAAGGCACCACGTATACAAGTTTTCTAAGCTGCACATCTTCTGGGATCCTGTCCACAGGACTTCACCAGGAAATTCTGCACCTCCCCTACTCACCTGGTTTCAATGATTGCCATCAAAGATAGCTCTTTATCTTAGATATAAAGTCACAACACCACTGCACACCTGGCCACAGAGCACCTTCATCAGGCACTGGTCCTGAGCAGCTATGACTGGTGCACATCGCTTCCCTCGGAGACTCTGGCAGCGCCGCAGATGTGCTTATGTAACTGCAGTCCTAATGCTACCAGCATGACAGAACAGAGGGAGCCTGTGAAGTGGTGTGAACATGGACCTAGAAATCCAGGGATTGAGGGAGATGCTGGGCAGGGACAGCTTTCCCTTGGGGACAAAGCATTCCACCCACCCAGCCATCAGTGGCCTATGAGCTGTGGCCTCAAGAGAAAGAGCCAAGCCTCCATGGGAGGCACGGCTGTCAGCAACTCTCGCCACTGTCCTGGGCTGAAGTGAGGCCTCCCTCCTTTTAGCCCCCTGCAATGCTGGGCATTTTAGCTCCTGACAGGAGTGGACACCAAAATGGGGACTTTTGGTGTCCACTCCTGTCAGGAGCTAAAATGCCCAGGGACAGGAGTTGGGTTTTATTTCCTGGGAGAGAAAATTGAGAAGTAAAATAGGCTTGTAGTTTATTTTCCAAAAGGATGGATGCACATGCTTACCTGTTTCTGGCAGCCACCTGGGCAGTACTGGGGGCCACCAGGAAGAGCATCCTTGCAGTCCTGCTTCTCCTGGCCATGGATGCTGGGGCCAGGCTTGGCTGTAGGGTCAGGTAAGTCTGGAGTTGAATGCAACCTCTAAGTGAGCTTCAAGTCACTTAAATTTATACATCAATTATAATACCTCTGCACCATAGCTTGGTTCTCTGACTTCTGATACCGTTAATTTCTCTGGGATTCTTACATCGCACATGTCTGAACTTCTGAAACTAAGAAAATGAGGTGGGCTTTGGAAGGACCGGAATCATACTAAGCGCATATATAGCTCCTCCTGGGCTGCATGTGTGCAAGGATGAGGCAGCGCCCCTTGGGCTCACCTGCACCCTCTGTACCTCTCCTCTTGCTACCCTTCTTCTTGGTGTTCTGAATAGCCATCATTTCCTTCTGTACATTAATAAGAATTATAAAGAACTGGAGAAAACACTGGATAATTATCAAAGAAGGTATCAGATGTTGGAGGCTTCAGGCTCTACCTCCGCAGCAAGCCAGCTGAAGCCCCAGGATGCAGTCACCTTCCATGAGCCCCTCTCCTGAGCTCATGAGGCTTTGAGGAACCCTCAACAGTCCAAACTTCAGTCGGATGCCCCAGTGTGAGGGGCTGGATGTGTAGTCACCTCTGGTGGAGGACGGCTGTGGACACATCAATCCACTGGCATGGTGCGTGAGCTCTCTATTCTGTCTGGCCACATGACCTAGGCCGGGAGAAGGTGGCTCTTGGCTGAGAAACAGATACAAGAGTTCAGCGCCACCCTCAGGAAATGTGGCACTCGGGAAGCTTCCTGAAAGTGCTGGTGCAGAAGATAAGGACCAACTGCAAAGGTCAGTGGGAGGAAGGACCGAATGTCCCAAGTAAGAACATTGCTGGCCAGATTTCCTAGACTTTCTTGTGTGTGCATTTTCTTACCCATTTGAAGTAAGTTCCTATAGGCAATGATTAGGTCTTATTCATCATCGTATTCAACTAATCTCTCAGAATGAAGCATTGCCCCATTTGGGCTGGACCGGGAAAACTCTATCATGGAGTAATACAGACCAAGGTGTGAAGGAGACAACTGGACCACCTCTTCCTACCTTGTACAGTTTTATTTATTTTTGGCAGAACCAGAGCTTGAACTCAGGCCCTTTTTCTTGCCAGGGAAGCACTTATTCCTCTGAACCATCTCCCCACTTCCTACCTTCTAGAGAGATGGCTGCTAACAAAGAATGACCATGCCGAAATGCTTAGCGCCACAAAGAAAACTTCAAAAGTTTCCCATAGTGTAACTTTAAATGGGCAAGGCCACGAGTCTGATTTTTGGACAATTTCATTATTATTGTGCTACAAAAGCAAATATACTAATTTTTGAAAATATTAATTTGTATAGGATGTAGAGCAGACTATAAGTGTAATCACATTATACATATACTCATTTAGACAAATATTTTAAAAACCAACACTATGCTATAGACACCATTTATATCCACAGACATATTTCTAGAATGTTCTAGACTACCATACTTACCAATTTCTTTGACTTCCTTAGCTAATGTAAACTTGATTTAATATAATCTTTAAATAAGATGAATACAAGTACAAATTTGCTTTCTTGGGCTGGAGAGATGGCTCAGTAAAATAAGCACTTGCCTGGCAAAGTCAGTGGCCTGAGTTCAATCCCTGGTTCCATTAAAAAAAAATTTGCTTTCTATTTTTTCATACTCTTCAATATTTCTTACATTTTCCTTGATACAAAATGGTCCTTTTCTACAACCCTTGTTCATGTTATATCCAACATAAAATACAAAGCAACAGAATTTTGCAAGTTTGGGTTGGCCCTTTGCCCTTAGGGCCTTGTCTATCCGTGGACGAAATCAAGCCAGAGCTGGCCTCACCTCCGGATACAGGGTCCTGCTCAGTGACCTTACACTGACACCTGTTGCCCATGTGAAGGTTGCTGTCAGCAATGGTCTTCAAGGGGAGGCTTTCCAAGTTGTTTTTCCCAAGGATGCCAAACTTAATTTTTACTCAGTTTCCAAGGCTTTAAACCAAAATACATGGCAATTCTTCCAGGAAGCCATGCCTCTGATAGACTTACGTCTGCTGGCACGTTGCTTCTCCCATTCCATTCCACCCATTGCCTCTCTGGCAATTACTAGCCCCGTGATGATCATGTGCACTACCCTGGGAGCAGTGTGATGGGAAGGGGAGAAACAGAAAACTCACACAAACCACTACCCATCTACACTGTGGTCACAATTACCCTCCGAGCCTGAGTTTAGGTCTTCAGCAGGATGAATGTGAGGGGAAAGAGGCAGCAGACTTGGAGAGCCAGCTGTGAGGTTCCTGTGCTGGATACCTGTGCCACAGTATACAAACTGCTCTGTCCCAATGGCTTTTTGGAACATTCAAGTGTCCAGGCCCCTGCCAGAAATTTCAGGGAAGAAAAACAATCCCTAACTGTCCTTCAGGAAAATAGCTTTCAGTGGAAAGCTAACAATCCAGACCCCAGCTCCTACAGAGAGAAGCACCCCCAAAGGAGCTCCTGAGCCTTGTCTCACCCTGGTACCAGCCCTGATACGACAATGTAGTCCCAGAAGGAGAATCCTAGAGCCGGTTCCAATACCCTCTTAGCAGGGCCCTTATACCTCCAAACGCTGGCGAGTAGTGAGCCCTCTCTGAGTGTCGTGGTCTTCTGTGAAATACAGTGTCAGATGCAAGCTGTATGCATGGTCAAATCTAGGTGGTGGAGTCGATTCCCCTCCAAGCTCCCCAGCAGGGTCCAGCCCCGTCCTCTCCATCCTGTCCTTGGTGTGTCCCAGATGGAGCCAAGACCTCAGGCACCATCTTCCACTTCTCTGCAAGGATGTTTCCTTGCATCCTCTGGGTCTGTCTTTTGGCTCCAGTCGCTGTTTTGTCAGCCAGCTTCACACAGAAGTTTGGACAGCACCTAGCGCTATGGCCTCCCTCACCTCTGGCCTTCTCCCTCAGGGTGGCCTCACTGCAACCTCTTGCCTCAGACAATGGAGAGCTTTTCCCCAGGGAGGAAATGGGAGCGCACTCTCCTGGAGCCTTCCTCCTTGTCCCACTGTCCCCAGGCTGAGACAACTCCCCCAGCAGACCACAGGTGTCTCTGCTCCTCCTCTGAGGGGAAGCCAGGCCCACTCAGTGCAAGGGTCCCTCAAACATAGAAGAGAAGATTGCAACCCAGCCCCACCTCAGTACCCAGAGCCCCAGCCAGTTTCCCAGCTCAGCTCCTCAAGCTACCAGCCCCCACCACTCCTCAGCATCTCTCCCAGCTCTGGCTCGGGACTCCGGCCCATCTACCCACCTTCCCTGCCCATCCTCATGGCCTCCTGACCACCTCACCCCTTGCCACAGCAGCCTGAGGGAGGACCCCCGGAAGTACGGAGTCTGCGTGTTGCTACACTACATGTGCCCTCCACGGCGCCCACCACACTCAGAACCGGAACCTTACCCCAACACTAAGCTCCTGACATTCTTGTCAGCTCACTGAGCTGCCCACACCTGCCACACCTGCATTCCAGACCTTCTGTCAGGACCCTGCCTTCTGAAAACCTTTCAGGCTGCCCTCCCCTCAGCTGCTGTCTCCCCACTGGTAGAAGTCTAGGTGTAGTCCTGTCCTCAGGGGACCCCTGGCCCCACTGCTCATCACAGCACTTGCTTTCTTCTACTCATCATATCACCACCTGTGCCAACCAACAGCCCCCTTCCCCGGATGCCAACCCACAAGCTGTCCTCTGGGGCACCTGTGCCCCTGGCATCCGTACACACTGCCACATGCTGTTGTACCTCCTGATCTTCCTTGCATAAGCCCCGACATCAGCAGTGACAGCTTCTGTAGTAAGATCTCCTTGGAAAATGAGTCTTCTAGAGTAACACGGCCCCCACACAGCTGAACAGGGGCATGCCAGCCTTGTTCTGAGCAAGTATGGTGCATTTAGGGTTCACTCACTGAGGAGACGACAGCTGTGACCCAGGGCCAGGCACAGGGATGCACAGTCACAGCCCTGTGTGCCTCCCTTAGTGGGACCCATGGACGGGAGGAGTCACAGATGCCACCTGATGCAGCCTGAGCATGGGAGAACCACCTGGAAGAGCCCTGCAGGAGGCTCTAAGCAACAGCAGGGAAGAGGGTGAGGGCTGGGGGATGAGGCCCTGGTTCCTTGTCTAGGCAACTGAGGTCGAAATGAGAATTTCATAGTTGGGCATGGTGATGTCCAACTCTCTCTCTCTCTCTCTCTCTCTCTCTCTCTCTCTCTCTCTCTCTCTGTTCCTTTCTTTCACAATTCTTCCAGCTCCCTGCTCTCTGGCTTTCCCTCTGTGATCAGTCACACATCACAAGGTGGAGCAGGACTTCTTGCAGCCCAGCTGGAGCCTCAGAATCCAGCCTGGGGCCCAGGCCTGGGAAACTGAATTTCCTGCAGTCAATTTCCAAGCTCACTCAAAAGTCAGGAAGCCCTGGGGGGAGAGTCTTGTTCTTGTGCTCTGGAGAGAGGAACAGGCGTGCACAGCTCCCCTTGGCACAGAGGCCTTTGGGTTGGGGCCTGATGCAGAGTGCACTGTGCCCTCGCCAGGCTCCATGTGACTTCCTGCTGGTGCCATGGTACCCCTGTGGCTGCAGCAGCATCTGACCAGGTACAGCAGCCCACAAGAGGCCCTGCAGGAGATGCTCTGAGGGGCCCACATTCCTGCTCCTGCGCCTGCCTCCCCAGGCATGGAGCCCCAGCCCCTGCCCCAGATCGCTCAGGTTGGTGGTCTCTGCTTGAATCTCTCCCACTGCACTGGAGGCCACTTCTGTCTCCCTTGGGGTACCAGATCCCCACACACATGACCACTGCTCTTCAAAGGACTCATCCATCTGCATGTGCACCTATGCATGCAAGACACAGAACTCACCTACACACAATGTGTGAGCACAAAAGACATGTAAATGCATGTACAATGCAACACACACATGCCACACACCTATACAAAAAAGGCACACACCATGTGCCCAGGCACACAACACATGCCACAGATACACATGCAACCTGGCACATGCATACACACAAAATACAAATACATATGTAACACACAACATATGCACACACAATATGTACACATGCATATATGCAATGCACAATACCTGTGCACACAGCACATGAGCACACAGTAAGGCCTCCTCCACTTAGCTTTCTCACTAGACTTCTGTTACCACCATGTGTCTCAGCCACAATGTGGAAAGAGTATGCTCCGGAGGACACTGCAGCCTGACAGCACTCATTGTCCAGGAGATTGGTCCCTGGACACGGGATGCCAAGCCCCTGTCATGGGCCCTGGGGCTGCCTGTTGCTGGGCAGGGAGCTGAGCCATTATCGGGGTGCAGAGTGCAGGTCCTGAGCTCCTCCATTTACCACCTGGCTGTGCTTTGTTGGCTGCATGGCCTCACCCAGCAGCATAGAGTGCAGAGGAGTTACAGGACTCTGGAACTTTCCCTCTCTCAGCAAAGAAGTGGGAGAAGGAGCACTCATTCCATCTGCTCTCATTTCTCTGCGGTGCCCTGGGACCACGACCAGCCTGAGCGGTAGTGCGACACCCATGTTTCTGGGCACTGGCTCTTCCTTGGGCAGGGGCAGAGCTGCACCCCCAACCCAGCAGCATAGAGTGCAGAGGAGTTACAGGACTCTGGAACTTTCCCTCTCTCAGGAAAGAAGTGGGAGAAGGAGCACTCATTCCATCTGCTCTCATTTCTCTGCGGTGCCCTGGGACCACGACCAGCCTGAGCGGTAGTGCGACACCCATGTTTCTGGGCACTGGCTCTTCCTTGGGCAGGGGCAGAGCTGCACCCCCAACCCAGAGAAGTCATCAATAAAGAAACAGAATCCCCTGGGATTCTGTGCCATAGCTCCCAGTCCCAGATAATGGACGTAGAGCTCTCATGCTTGACAGTCAGGGTCTTGATGGTCCCTTGGCTAAGCAACCTATGGGCTCCTGGTTCTAGCCCTCTGCTCCAGAGCAGGTAAAATGTGGGACCACCTAAAAAGACACCATGTGGCCCCTCTGTGAAGTCCTGTTGCACTCTCCAGGAAGAGGACAGCAGGCATAGCTCTATCCACACTGTCCCTGCATCCTAGGCAATGATAAATCCTGTCCAGCCTGGGGCACAGAGGGGCACCCTGCAGCACCAAGGAGCACCCCACCTTAGCTGGGGGCCAAAATCTCTTGGCTCTTGCCTATAGTGTCTTCCCAGGTGTGTGGGCCACACACGTACTCTAGGATATGACAGTGCTACAGGTGGATGGGAGGTGGTGAGGCCAGCACCTCTGATGTGCGGGTGCCCATAGTGGTCTGCATCTTGGATATGTGCTGCTCTCTTGCCTATACTCTGCTGCTCTGAGACAACACAGCAAGATATCCACACCAGACTCTGGTTGATGGATCTTGGACAGCCCAGGCTCCAGAGCCTAGAGAAAGGACCCCATCCCTGGTGACTTGGCCTCAGGGATTCTGTTTCAGTAGCATGGACAGGCAGCACTTCTGTCTCTCTGGCTTCAGGTCAATCTGTGTGTGTGCCATCCGACCCTGAATATTCTACTTTAATCTCTCTGATTTTCTTGCCAAAACGCCAGTGCCGTTTTGCTCTGTGGACGCGGAGGGTCCATGAGTGGACTTGACTTGCCCAGGACCACCATGGGGAAGTGAGTAGCAGAGTCTGTGTCTGAACTCGGCCATGTTCCCAGCAGTGGAGGCTTCTGTCTGCACCAGAGCCAGGAGTAGGGCCAGGGCCAGGGACTCTCCAGAGAGAGCAAAGACAGCAGGGATGCAAAGGCACAGGGTGTCCCCAACGACCCTTGGGCATCCCCATAGGCTGTGTTGACAGCCTCCTGGGAAATGGCCCTCTCCATCTTCTGCCCAAGTAGATCAGGACGAGAAGGACATCTTTAGCTTCCTGTTCCTTTATTGATGAATTCTCAGGGCCTGGGCCAGTGTCTAGCTGGTAGATACTGAGAAATATTTGAAAGAGCCAAATGTCAGTCAATCAGTTGGAGGACTGGCCTCTGGGTGAAGGACTATGTAGACAAGAATGCCTGGCTTTTCCCACTACTTTCAGAGAATTAACCCAAAACTGGGTTTTACTACAGACATCCTACCAAGATAGCTCTACCTCTCTCTGTCTCTGTTTCTGGCACACTCTCTCTGATGTCTTTCTCACTCCCTCTGTCTCCCTGTTTCTCTGGCTCTGGCTGGCTGTCTCTTGCTCTGTCTGTCTCTGTCTCTCTGTCTCTGTCTTGCTCGTTGTCTCTCTCTTTGTCTCTCGCTCTCTCTGTCTGTCTCCCTGTCTCTCTGTCTCTCCCACTTCATGATTTATAGGCAGCAGGGGACCGAGAAGCCCCTCAGTACACACAAATCCCTTCTTACTCCAGTACCACCATCTCTGAACACCTCATTAGGCAAGACACAAACTTTGAAATCACGCCTGCACAGGAAGCCTCTCAAAGCTGAAAAGGGAAAACAAGGTTGAAATTGGCCCAGGAAGAAGCCGGAGAAAACCTCCCCGCATCTTCTGTCCAGCTCCTCCGCCCAGCTCCTCCGCCCGCACTGCTGGGTCAGGGGCATAGAAGCTGAGCATCATGGGAGTAGAGAAAACCTCATCCCAGCCCACGCACAATCATCTTCCCAAACAGGGCTCCTGCCAAGCGCATTCTGGCTGCCTGCGCTGGAACAGCGCTCCTGCTCACTGCTCAGAAGAGGCATTCTGGCAGGAAGTGAGCCCACAGGGCAAGTCCACCCCAGCACCCCACCCCTGGGAGGCAGGGCCCGAAGCAGGTGCAGCTCCCCCTGCCCCAGCAAGGCTCTGCTCCCTGCACACTGCCCTTGTCACCGCCATCCCAGGTATTGCCTGTGCCCCACGCTGCCACGGCCAGCCTCTGGCTCAGTCTGCTCATCTCACAATGGTGTATCTGCTGGGAGCCATTGTGAATGCCTCCTGTAGAAAACCTCCACACAGTCTGCAGGTTGGGAGTACAGTGCACCCATTTGACAGATGGGGAGACTGAGGCACAGATTCAGGAGCTTGCCTGAGGCCACATCCCCCAACCAGGACTCTCAAAGATTTCCCAGCATGCAGTGCTCACCCTCGTAGCCTGGATGGGATAGCACTCTTTGCCCTAGAACCCAGGGGGTGGTGCGCTGAGCCAACAACTGTCTTCAATTGGGTGGAGCTAGCGGGCAGGCCCCAGAGCCTTCCACCCAGAGCCTTCTGGGCCGCCCCTTCTGCTCACCCTTGTGCCCTGGGTGGGATGCAGCTTCTGGAAGAACACATGCTGAGGGGCAGGCTCAGTGCCACGTGTGTTCCGGAAAGGCTCATAGGTCTGCACCCACTCAGTCCCAGGGCTGTACCAGGCCCCAGTCTGTGTCCCTGGAAGCCAGGATCTTGTGACTGCACCTGGGAGCCCAGCATTGGCAGCAGCAGGTCCTCTGGCTTTGGGCATAATCTCTGTACCCACCAGTTCCTGGGGCGCTAGTGAGCAGTTGCAGGCCTCAGGAACACTGGGCTTGGGATTGGGGCCCCACATGCCCCAGGCACTTTGGAAAGACAGCAGGAAGGGTCGGCAGGCACCAGACCTGGGAGACGCAGGTCCTGGTGTGGCCTGGGCATTTACCACCTCTTCCTCCACTGAGAAGTTTTCACAACAGGAAATCTTCCTCCTCCTCAGGAGCCCACACCAGGAGGTGAACTTCAGCCGGTTCCACAGGTTCAGCACCAGATGCCAGGCAGGATGTTTACCGTTTCTTTGTTTTCTTTCACACACCCATGTCCAGACACCCATGGTGCCCAGCTCCACCCACTGACGTCCCTACACTGCCCACGTCCCAGAAAGCTGCCCCACCCAGAGGCTGTGGTCAGAGGAGCCAGCAGAGCTGTGTCACCAATTCCTGGCATGAGTGCCCCTGGCTGGACAGTGGCCAGACTGCCCCTGTTCCAAGCAATCCAGGTTCCAAATGATTTTTTTCTATGGGCTGGAATGAGGGGCAGAGGCCACGCCCGTGCGGGTTCTTGTGCTCACTTCCTGGCTGTCGGAGCAGCATCCCACCAGCGGCCTGGCCTGAAAGCCCCACCTCTGCCCTGCATGTCTGGAAGTCAGTAGGCCCCAGCCTGGGGCTGGCAGGACTGCTTCCTTAAGAGGAGGTGCACAGCGAGCCAGGCCACCTGGAGTCCAGTGGCTGCTGTCGACCTTTCACACGACCTGGCTTGTAGAAGCGTCACCCAGGCTCTGGCTCCACCTTTCCGTGACTTAGCCGTGTGTGCCCATCTGTGACTACCAGGACTCAGTGGACCCAGGATAGCCCCATCTTAATCAGTGACATCCACAGCAACCCACTTTCCAAATAAATTGTGTTCTCAGGTCAGGGCTTCAAAAGGGATTTAGAAGGGTATAGTTCATCAGCCTTGTAGTTCTTTATTTTGGGGGTGCTAGGGATCAAACGTGCCATGGCCATGCTAGGCAAGGGCTCTACCACTGAGCCATGCCCCGGCCCCAGCCCCTACGACTCTGAACAAGTGGGGCAGACGTGATTAAAACACTTGATTCCCACTTGCTTCCCTCATTTGTGGACAGAGAGACAAGGGCTTCTTTTTCTCCTTTAACAGAGTAGGAAGCTTTTTCTCTGTGCTAAAAAGCAGGAAACTTAATTTCTAAATAAAGGAGGACTCCCCGTGGTCGACCCTGGCTGAGAATGGAGCATATAGGCTTTCACCCTCCTTTAATTGAGAACAATAGTTCTTGTCACAGCCTATTAAATCTACCTCCTTCCCATGAGAAAGTAAAACGAAGCCTGCTGGGAGGGCCACCGCTCCTTAGAGGGCCAAGAGTCTGGCCCAGTGCTTCTCTCTACAGCCATGTGGGAAACGAACGCAACAGGATGGCCTTTGTTGAAATAGGAGTGGACAGTGGACAGTCCTACTAGGGCACAGCCCTGGGCCTCCCACGCCAGCCCTTACCGGGCACCTCTGAGTGCACCTGGGCTTCGTGTGTGTTACGGTTTAGAACTGAAGTGTGCCCCGAATGGCCCATACGTTTGGGAGGCAATCGGATCATGGGGCACTACATCCATAGTGCGTTGAGTCACTAATGAATTCATGGCTGAAAAGGAGGTGGGGCTGGCTAAGCTGGCTTGCTGGCAGCATGCCTGGAGGCTGAGGTCTCACCCCTGCTCCTCCCTGCCCTGCTACCTGGCTGCCCTGCTGTAAGCAGCTGTCCTCCACCCAGGCCCTTCCACTGTGCCATTCTTCCCTGGAGCAGCCAATCAGGGACTGCAGCCACCGGAAACTGTGAGCCGAATCAGCCTCCCTCCTGTAAGTCATGGGTGCTGGGTACTGTGTCCCAGGGACAGGGAAATGAGTAGTCACAGCTTGATCCCTAAGATCACTCTCATTGGTGCTTCTAGGAATCCATCCCACATGGAATCAGCCTCCAGAAGGGTGCCCTCCTCAGGGGCAGAAGCCGGGTCAGCCCCAAGGGTACCTCCACCCCCCTGGGAATGCTGATCCAGTCACACCCATTCTTCACCTTCATCCACAACCCCAGCTGCTAACTCCTCAGCAGCTCTGTGCTACAGCTGCAGTTGTAGCTGTCCACATATGGCCACAAACACAGCCACCTGTGAATGTAGGGAAAGACCTGGCTCCTTCTGAAGGGGTCCAGGCTCTACCAAGTATGGGCTCTCCTGGCCGTTCACCACTGCAACAGCCAGGCTTCAGCTCAGGCCAGGTGAGCTGCAGGTCTTGGAAGTGAGCCGTAGCACTAGTGAAAATTATTCATCAAACAGTAAGCTTGATGTCGTCTGGCATGACTGAGCCCCAGAACTGGGGGATGGGATGAGGGGGACACATTATGTGCATCCGGAAGAGGGAACAGCAGTGCACAGATGTCTGAAGAGCCGCTAAGGGCTGGCACTAAGATCAGGCCGAGCCTTCCTGTCCTTGTTCTCCAAAAACCAGCTTTCTCCTTCTGTGTGTCCCTAGCCCCTTGGGAGAAAATCCAAGCAGACATTTGATTAAAAACATAGCTGGCTGTGTTAACTTCTTTCCATAGAACCATCCTGCTGGCCGCAGCCTCCAACAGTGCTGAATTTCACTCTGAAGGTAGTTTTCCCCAAGCTTCCTTTGTGCACAGGGACGTGGAGTGGGCCTGAGCTCAGGGTTTAACCTTTTGACCTGGACAATCTTTAAATGATTTGGGTTAAATGTAAGTGCTTCACATACTCAGGCCTTGGGTAAATATGGTAGAAGAGGGGCTTTGGGCATGGGCCCTTGTGGCTAGCACCTAAGCACCCCAGATATTGCTGCCCAGATTCATAGGAGAGGAAACTGAGGCATGAGGGGGGCACAAAGCCCCAAACTGCATCCCACAAAGAAAGCCGGATGATCTATGTACTTTGGCTGAAATAAGTAATGGCATCAAGGAGTGGAGACACATGCAAATGTCACCAACTGTAGAGGGCAGAGATGACACAAAGGCTGCTCCAGTGCCTTCTTGTGTTCTGCTTGTGTCCTGGGCTCCATGGAGCTCCACGTTGGTTCTCTAAGCCTACCGAGGACAAAGCCACCCAAAGGGCACTGTCCCTGCTCTGAGTGCTCCTATGGATGGGCTCATGATCTCTAAGTGGACAAGTCCAGTCTGATGGCTCATTGCATTCACACAGTCCCTCCCGATGACCTCAAGGGGACAAGACCCTGAGCACCGCCTTGTGTCCACAGCAGACTGCATCTCGTGGGGCTACAGGAGCACTACCTTCATCCTGCAGGGAAGTAGTTCTCTTCCAGGGGGCCCCTGTCCTGCCCCCTGCAGGGTCACACCTAGGCCACAGAGCCATCAGGCTGGTGTGCTGCTATACCCTCTCCCTGGAGCAAATGGACAGCTGTGTGGGAGAGATCAGCCAGCAGGAAGGCACCTCACACTCAGTGTGTGGCAAACGGTGGGAGGTGGCTGTGTTTTCTCTTTTCATCTCTGCCCAGAAGCTGTCATTGTAGGAAATGAATTGAATCCCACTGCAGAAAAAAAAAATCAGGAACTCTAAATTCAAACTGTGGGCCTCTGCCACCCAATTGATATTTACAACTCGAAATAAATCATTTATCCTACATGAGCCTCAGTTTCCCCAATCTGGGAACGTAGGACAATAATTATTGCTCCTCCTTACCTTGAACATTTATGGAGATGATTCAACTATACTGGGAATGGAATATTGCTGGGTTTTTTAAAGCATAAAGCACTGTAAAAAATGCAGGGAATTTATTCTTGCTCAGTGGTAAGGAGAAAATTGGAGTGAGTAGTGTGATTATTTTCACATTCCACTCCTGGGCTCTGTGATAGCAAAGATGCAGCAGAGATGGCATAAACCCTTTAAAAGCTTTATTGTATATTGGTCAACAAAAAAATCATTTTAAAAATATGTGATGCGCAAGAAAGCCCAATGTTTATTAAAGCCAAATAAATGCATCTTTATAAAAGTAATCCAGCTCTTGCTGCTTTCGTTTTCAGGTAGCTGACAAGAGGAACAGAGGGCATTGTGAAGCCAGGAGCTGTTTGGGAACTCTGGGAAGTGGCTAGTGCTTTAGGGGTGGCCAGTATTATTGTCAGCGGCTCCCAGGGCTGCAGAGGGAGGCAGGCAGCAGGCATCTTGGAACGTGGGATGGGTGGTATGGAAAAGGTGGGAGGATCGTGGCAAAGGACAGAAGGGGACAGACATGAGAGGAAAGAAAGTGTGTAGAGATGTCCGTGTTCAGCGTGGGAGAGGTCTCAACAGGACCCTTGCTGTCCTGACCAGGTGGACACCCCTCCCTGTCCAAGGAGGATGGAGCTCACAGCAGCAGCTGAGCAGATCCATGGGCAGGAGGGAATGGAGCTCCAGGGCAGTTGGCCCGCACAGTCAGACACACAGTACACTGTTGAGACACTTGTCTCTCAGTGTGCACGGCCAGCCACCAGGCTGCACTCCTGAGACAGGCACAGGCCGCCTCGCTTCCTGATCTCAGGACAGCAGCGGCCCAGCACGTCACTGTGCGCAGTACTGTTTCCAGCAGATCCAGCTCTACCAGATGAATGCAGTCGCCATTTCCCTTTACAGCCTGGCACCTACCCAGACTCTCAGGGCCAGCGCACAGCGCCGGGGAGGAGAGCAAGACAGGTGACACCTGAGAGGGTTGCGGGCCGGACAGCAGTCCCCATGGACTCAGGAGCTGATGACTTTGGGACGTGTTCCTCCTGATGGGGCCCTGATAGGCTGCTGGAGCTGCCCAAGGGGCTGTTATCTCCTGAAAGCCCCGTTGCTCTGGTTGTGCTCAGTGGGCAGGACCACAAGGTCCGTGGGGTGTTAATATAACCAGGATGCAGTAAAACACTGTCCTTCCAAGGAGCTCTGAGCCAGGAATTCAAGGAAGCCCAAGAGGCCAAGGGCAGCCTAGCAAAGCACACAGTGCACAACACTCAAGCCCAAGGTTCTGGTTTCCAAGGACTCTGCCGGGATGGCGCCCCCTAGGGGTTTCCAGTTCCCACCATTTCCACCTGGGCTGGGCTGGAAGTGGGTTGCTCCAGGCTAAGGCCTTTCGAGGGGTAGGGTTTGTCTTGGGAACACTGGGAGGAGGGGCAAGGCCCATCAGAAGGGAATGAGGGGCGTGGCCTCCTCCGCTCCGTAGCAGGGTCCACATTCCTTCTCCACCTGCTTCTGGGAACTCATTTGCTGCCCTGGAAATACCCTTTCTCTGTTGTTCTCTGGAAACAAAGAGCAGAAACACAAGAAAAATCCTTTCATTACCTGGTACAGTGTTACAAATGGACATAACAGACAGAGATAAAAGCCCAGGCTTGTCGGGGCAAACAATGAGGGATTCATGGACCCCGTGAAAGAAATGCACACAGGCAACAAACCAGCACACTTCTTTTCTTTTTCTTTCAAAATATTGTTGCTAGGAAAGAAATATCAACCAGAGTCTTGACCTAGTCCAACAGATCTACTCTGCGTCCGTGTTCAAATAAAGGAAGTTTGTGAATTACATAACCCTGCCCACACCAGCCTGGGGACCTGCAGAAAGTGAACGCTTGTCCCACACGGACACGGGGCCTGCCTGCAAATCAGCACAAAGCTCACAGAGAGCTCATTGCCGCTGCTCTCCAAACCCTGCAGCAGGGCAGATGAGACCCAGAGGATCACTTCAGTTGCAGACACCAGGGCCACAGGGCAAGGAAGCTCTAGGACTCAGGGGCCTGAGTCTCCCACACTCAGCTAGAGCATGGTGATGTGTCTGCAGGCGGTGTGACCCAAGGCAGGCACCTTCTTACCTCACTGGGGTAGATGTGTCTTGGATAACCAGTGCTTATCTTCCCGTACACAAGGCATTCATGCACTCGCAGGAGCAGCCAGAAGCTGCAGATGTGGTAGGAAAAAGAGCAAAGGCCAGTAGGGGGCCGTCCCCTCCCCTTCTGCACACTGAAAGTGCTGCTTCTTGAGAATGTTAGTGTCCCCGGGGAGACTGCAGCTCCCCAAAGAAAGGTGAACCCACTATTCCAGACATGGCCCCCATGCTCAAGGTGTGGGCTGGCCAGGGTGGCTCCCTGTAGGAGCTGCTTAGTTGACCCACCTCCTCTCTACTCTGGAGTCACAAGGGCTTCCTGAGTGTGTGGCCATCCCACTACTTGCAGGTGTGCCCCAGTTCTTTATCTGTGCAGCTGCCTCCTGCAGTGTGATGAGGGTTCAGGGAGCTGGGCACTGTGGGGCACACACCTCGCCAGCTTTTATGACCATCTGCAGCATCTGAAGGCTGTGTCCCACCACAGGGACAAGCATGGGTCTGAAGTGAGAGGATTCCAAGAGTGAACCTGTGGGTCTCACATGTATTTCCAACCGCAGCGTAACACAAGAACTCCCACATGGAGCAAGGAGCAAAATCACAGGTGCTCAGTTTGCCCTTCTTGCAATCAGAAAAGCCTCCACCTTGAGGACAGGCTGGGATTCCAGATGCCAGGGTCACTGTGGCTGGTGGAAGTTTTGCTCTGTCCAGGAAGGGTGAGGACAGGGAGCCAGAAGAGTGAGGAGCACTAGAGAGAAACCTGTCAGCATCAAGGGAACCCCTCCCTGTCATGCTATCTTGGGGAAAGTGAGTTGGTGTCCAATGGCTCCACTTGTATCTGATGCAAATGGACGCTGGTCATAAGCAGGTAGCCATACTCTGGGTCCCAACATTTCCCTGGTTTAGATCTAAAAGACTCAAAGGGAGTCATGTATTTGGAGGATGATTCAGTACCTAGTGCAGTACCCAGCAGGGGATCCATCTAAGAATGAATTCATGGCTGAAGGTGCTACAGGAGGCGGGGCTCTGTGGGATGCAGTCACTGAGCATGACCTGAAGATTTGCTTGTCCCCAGACCTTCCTTCTCTACTTTCTGTTTGTCATGGGCAAGTAGCTCTCCTCTGCCATACTGTTCTGCCAGGTTTTCTCTGCCCTGGAACTGACTGACCATGAACTGAAACCACAAACTAGATAAGATTTTCCTCCTTCTAGGCTTGGGTGGCAGGGCCTGGATCTCAACAATGGGGAAGTAACTAAATCCCAGTCCCAGTGGCCACCCCTGTGGACCCCTTATCCAACCAATATTGTGGAACACTCTTCAGCATCCAGTGGGAAAGCAGGACTGGGGCTTGGAATGTGAAGAAGCTGGGATGGTCCAGGACATCCACAAGCCTGAGGGCACCTGTGTGACACCCAGTGCCTGTCCTGAAAGAAATACTGGTGAGCATAGCAGGGCTAGTGAGGGAGCCAATGTCATGGGGCCTGTGGTGAGCATTCGTTTCCCAGGGATTGATCTGTGCTGTGTTGTATTTGTGTGATGAGTGTGTTCAGTCTGGTGTGCCCATTGGTATATATGTGTGGCAAGTAAATGTCTTTGTGTGTATAGTGTACATGTATGAGGGTGTGTGTGTGTGTGTGTGTGTGTGTGTCCATGAAGGACCCTGGGGGACCCCAGACTGCTTTTGTAAAGAAGCCTTGCATGGCAGGAGGACTTGGTGGCGCTTCCTAAATGGGGAGGATGGACTTGATCTGAATAATTCCAGGAGAAACACCACACCAAAAGGAGCCCCTGAGTCTCACCTCCCTCCTCTGTGACTGAAGATGGCAGGTGCCCTGGGTCCTGGACCCCAGGATGTGTTTGCATGCCTGCCTCATGGACAGCACTTCAGGGTCACACTAGAGCCCTCAGTGACACTATCCTCCCTTCTCTGCATTGTTACCATTTTAAGGTTGCAAAATGTGACTGTAACAACATCCCTGACCCATACATTGAGACCATCCAGTCTTCCTCTCCCCTACAGATGACAGACAGCAGAGCTCTGTGCAGTTAAATGTGCACAGGATCTTGTACTTTGTAAGCCGTTCTCCAGCACAGAATCATCACACACCAGGCATCTACTCAGCCTGTTAGTGTGCAGGCTGGTGATAATACTTTTGTACATGAGTTTCCCCTTTTGTTAAAATGAGGTTGATAAGAAAATCAGCTGACTTATTCAAGGGATTGATTAAGGGCCAAGGGCTAATTGCCCAGCAAGCATGAGTCTGCATCCATCCTCCATAAGCCATGATTTATGGCAATCATCAATGGTTTTGAACAGAGAAGCAACACTAATACTGTGTGTCACAGTTTAACAGGGTCACTGTGTCAGCTGGACAGAGAATAGGCCATGAGGACAAGAGGGGGGAAAGAGGCCAGCTAGAGGCTAAGAGCTTAGTAGCAGTAGTCCAGCCCAGTGAGAGATGAGGGTGGATCACAGCAGGTGGCAGTGAGGTACATGTAAGAAGTAATTAGTCAATTTCTGGTACTTCTGAAAATATACCTAGCATGGTTCCTGAAAATCAGATGTGAGGTGTAACACAAACAATCAAAGCTGTGTCCAAAGTGTTGAGTGTGAACACTTTGGAGGATGGTTAGGGTACTTAACTGAGGTGAGGAAGACCTCAAGGAGGGGATCTCTGTGGGACAAGAGGGACATGAAATCAGAAATTCCAGTGTGGTCATGTTGAATGTGAGATGCATGGAAGAAATCCCAGTGGATTATGAAAGAGTGTTGGAGTTTGGTAATCTGAGCCAGTAGTAAGGTTTCATACCACGACTCTAGAGGATGATCATGGGTGGGTCCCCCAAAGGCTTGTAAACTGAGGACTCAAAGCTCAGCAGCAGATTGACCCATTGATGAGTTTCAGCTGAGCAAGAGGTGAAGCCCACCTGGAGGAAGTAAGGCACTGAAGGGACAACTAGGAAGGACACAGCCTATCCTCAGCCACTCACTTTCTCTCTCCCTGGGTCTGATGTTTTCAGTCTCTTTCCTGAACCCCATGAAGTGGCAGCGACCTCTGCTCTGCCTGTCGACTATTGTTGCAGTCAGGATTTACAGGGAAAATAATTAATACATTTATAGGATTATTTTATAGTAGTCACCCAAAGAGTCAAGTACAAAGAGAGCAGGGAATATGTCCATGCACTAAAGACTCAAGAATCCAGCTGAGGGCCTGGATCCCACTGCAACGTCCTGCATGAGTTCAGCTAAAGACCCAGAGCCCGTAACAATGCCTACCAGGAGTCCAACTGGAGGTCTGAGGCCCATGACAGTGTCTCTACCATGCATCTCACATTCAACATGACCACACTGGAATTTCTGATTTCATGTCCCTCTTGTTCCACAGAGATCCCCTCCCTGAGGTCTTCCTCACCTCAGTTAAGTACCCTGAAGATCTGCTCTGGGAAGGCCAAAAGGTCAGTGGTAGAAGCTAGAACGTGTGTGCCAGCAGAATGAAGGATCTATGCCAGAAGACTGGGGGATCTGCACTGGAGCCAGGAAGCAATGCTCAATGTAAGAACCAGCACTTGCCCAAAAGGTACTGCAGCTATCCTCAGCAATAGGGAGGTCCCAAGCTCCAGCGAGGAGAACGGCTGTGTCAGTATCAGGAAAGCCAGCACAACAAGCTTCTCTAGGACACTGGACAGAGGCAGGAAGCAATGTTCCAAATGAGGACCAGAGCTGCCCTAAAATGAACTGTGGCCACTCTTGGCAACAACAAGGTCCCAACTTCCTCTGATGATGAGAACAGCCCAGGTCATATCAGGAAAACCAGCATGACAAGCTCCTCCAAGAGAACCAAAAGCACTAGGATAACCAACAGCCCCTAATAACTCTTCTCTTCTCTTCTCTTCTCTTCTCTTCTCTTCTCTTCTCTTCTCTTCTCTTCTCTTCTCTTCTCTTCTCTTCATTTCTTTCTTTCTCTCTCTCTCTCTTTCTTTCTCTCTTTCTTCTTCTTCCTCTTCTTCTTCCCCTTCCCTTTGACATTCCCCTTCCCCTCCTCTTCCTCCTCCTCCTTTTTATTTTGTTCTCCAGTTCTCCTTTTTATTTTGTTAGCAACAATCCTCAGGTGCATCTCTCACACCCACAACCACATTGGCTCAGTTCACCTGGATGTTACAAGTTTACCCCAGTTGTCAGTCCATCACAACTATGATGTTTCTGACTTGGAGCCAACTGACCATGGACTGAAACCTCTGAAACCCTGAGCCAATATAAATCTTTTCTTAGTTGTGTATGTGAGATATTTTGTTCCAGTAATAAAGGGTAAGTAAAGGAAAATAGTACCACAGAAGTGTGGTTATTGCTGTGATGATACCTGACCATGTGACTCATAAAGTTTTATAATTGGTTAGAGAAAGCTTGGAAGATGAAGTTGAGCTTAATGGAGAGTTCTGGGATGAGTTCTGAAAAACATAATACAGATAGTAAAGACTATGCCTGAACTAGGAATCACATTCAGGCAACAAACTTATTATATTATGTCTATGCCATGAGACATTACGGAAGGCCAAATTTTAAATGTGATGGGCCAGTTTATTTGGCAGAAGAAATTTCAAGGCAACACAACATGTAAACTGTGCTATAAGTATTGCTGGCTGTTTTGTTTCATTTTTGCCAGATTAACAATGAAAGCTCAGAGCAAAAAGTGGAGCTTAAAGATTTGGAAAACTTTCTGTTCGGCCAAAACAGAAGTGCACGTGAAGTTGGAGCCAACAAAGTTGTAGTTGATGAAGAGATTAGAACCATCAAAAGAAGCCAATTGGGGGCCTTGGAGATGGCTCAGTGGAATAAGCACTTCCATGGCAAATGCAAGGGCCTGAGTTCAATCCCCAGTTCCACCAAAAGAAAAAAAAAGAAGCCAATCATTTTACACTGAAACTAATGAAGGATACCTTCAGGACATCACATGAGTGCTCCACATCCCTCCCATCACAGGTACTAGACTGGAAAATCTAAAGTTCTTTTCAAAAGACTTTGTTGTAAGAATAGAGCCCCAAGGGGCCCTGCTCACTCAGAGCAACCTAAGAAAGGATCTCATTCAGGTACTCAGAATACCACTATGGCTACAGTTCAAGGAGGCCCAGCTAACACTCAAGCTGATGGCAGACCTAGGCATTGTCTATGTGAAGCTGAGTTTACAGCCATGCAGAGTGCAAGAGTTATTAGATCATGGAGGCTTCCAGCCAGATATCAAAGCCTCAGGAAGGGCCAGGAAAAAACATGTGCCAAGCTTGAAGTCCCTTCCTTCTGTGAGTCCCAGAGTACTGAGTACTCTGTGGAGTTGGAGAAGTCAGGAAAGATCCAAGTAATGAGTATATCCAGCCCAAGAGAGGCTATGTGGGTTACAAGAAGCAATAAGATAGAATGCCACTGCCTAAGCCTTTGTCTCACAAATCTTGCTACAATGTACCCCAGATGCCAGACATGAATTCACAGGATTTAACATCTGCTCTGCTCATTTTAAGACTTTCTTTGAGCCAATTCCTTTTTATTTCTCTTCCCCTTTTGGCATGAGAATTTTTACTGTATGCATTTATTTTGAGATTATGTTATTTTTTTAAATGGGCTCATAGCTAATAATTGCTTCAAGTCTCAGAAAATACTTCAGACTTGGACTTTTGAGAAATACTATGACTGTTGAGATTTTTACATATCTTAGAGATGGAATGCATTTCTCATGATGAGATGAACACAAGTCTTTGGCCAACATGTTTTAAATGTGAAGTGTCCCCACAAAACCCATACCTTGGAGGTGCCAGCCTTGCCAATGCATCATAATTAACCCATCAATAAATTCATAGCTGAATAAGTTATTAGTAGGCAAAAGTATACCCTGTCCACAGCTTTGACAGTTCTCTCTCTCTCTCTCTCTCTCTCTCTCTCTCTCTCTCTCTCTCTCTCTCTCTCTCACAGCTTTCAGTCTGCCATAAGGTGGGAAGATTTCCTTTGCTTTGTCTCTTTACTATGGTGCCTAAGAGTCAGCCAATTATGGACTGAAACAGGTAAGCCTAAATAAATCTTCCATCCTTCAAGTTTCACAGGTATTTTGTCCAGCAACAAGAGGCTAGCTATCACAGTGCTATAATTTAGATTTTAAGGGCTCCAATGGTGACCATTGATTGAAGTCTTGGCCTCTAGGGTGGCACTTGGGAGACTAGAGAACTTTCAGGGGTGGAACCTTGTGGGAACTCTTCAGGCCACTGGGGCCACGCCCTCAGAAGAAACCATGAGGGATTTCTTTCCACCACACACTCCCACCACAGTGTGTTGCTTCATTGTGGCTCAGAAACAGCAAAGGCAGCTGACTACAGACTGAAACCTTCCAAGTTCTGGGCTGCAATAAACCTTTCTTTCTTGTAAGTTTATCGTCTCAGATATTTGTTAGGATGACAGAAAGTACACACAGCAGGACACAGAAAAAGGACCAAAGACTTTCTTTGGTTGAGAGGAGAACCAAGCAAAAGGGCTTGGGAAGGATGGACTAGAGGAGCATGAAAAACACATTAAAAGGTGAAGAAACCAAGACAGTGGAGATAGAGTGGTGAGCCCCGGCATCAAACATAGTAGAGGGTGCAGGCCGGAGCAGGCAGCTACTCATCCCCTCCACTCTGGAGTCTAGAACCAAGATTGCATTCACCCTGATTCTCTTTCCTTGGGTTGTAAATGCGCATGTCAGGAATCACACTTGCTGGCTTCCATCAAGGAATTGCGTCAAATTCAATGGCCAGCATGGTGGCAATGGACACCCAGTGACATGAGCTATGTATTTACCTTCAAGTTTTAGGAGCAGAATACCTCAGCTATCTCAGAAACTTGAAAAGTAAAACCACTCCAGCGTCATATTCCCAAGTAGAGGAAAAAAGATGAGCTTGTGACCTCTTCATTACAGTGATAAACTTCAGAAGTTACCTGGTCTCCAAGAGAAGAGAGGCTGGATCCCATTGCGCGGAAAGAACCTTACAGTTATACATCAAGTATAGGCACTTTGGGGGATTTCCCTTCAAGAGCAAATTAAAGAAATTCTTAGGCGAAAATAACTTATAAATAGTAATAAACCAAAACCTAATGAAACTCGTTACCCTCAAATGCCTCAGAAGTTATGCTATGAATTCATTACTGTAGTGCTGAAATCCAAGGTCTCCAGCAACAAGGCCACAAGTTCCTTAACTCCTGGTGTCTTAGTGGCCTCACTGATAAATTGAGGATAATCAGAACTCTGCCCACAGTTGCCTATGAATTAAATGACATAGACTGAATGAACCTGGCATGTGGTAGCTGATAAGCACTATGACACCATGAGTAAGGAAGCACCAGTGGGAAACAGTAGGAAGCAGCAGTGGGGTGGCAGAGTCCCCTGGGCCAGGTCACAGCAGAACTCAGCCCAGCCCTCCCCAGCCTCCTATACAACTCCCAAGGGAATGTTAGCTGCAAAGCACCCTGCTCTGGCCTTTCTTTTTCATCCTCCAGAAGATTAAGGCTCTCCAGGATTTTGAGTGGCAGGGGAAGCAGGTGGAAACAGGGCTGGCTTAGGATTCCAACGTGCCTGTAGTTTAAAAACAAACAGTAGCCATCGCCTTGTGCACACAGGTCTACATCCTGCTTGCTGTGTCCAGAAGAATACCAGCAGGGTGATTTCCTCTGTCAGGTACATCTTGTGTGTGCTGGGCCTGGCCCTCATCCACCTGAGCAGGAGGCACCCCAATGTCACAGGAGGAAAAACAAACAACGCTACCCTCAACCCAGCCCAGTGCAACCTGGGCAGATCCCAGGCACTGTGTGCTTTGCTCCTCGCAGAGGCATGGCCTGACACCAGGCACCTGGGGATTTCTCCTCCATGGGGCTACAAGCTACAAACCTTGCCATGTGGGGAACATCAACATTCCACAACCAGGAGGTGAATAGGAAGGGTTTCTGGAAAATGATTTTAAAATAAATCTAAACTTAACTCCATCCATAATTATTTTTAGTTAAAATAATACCTCATCTTTTAAAACATAGCAGCACTATGTGAGGAGATTGACATGCATCATCACTTAATTTCACAAGTACTCTATGTGAAGAGCTTTAGCTCTGTTCTGCAGCAGAGGGAGCCAGGCTGTGAAGGGGCAGGCTGGTCGCAGCTGCAGCTTCCGCAACCCATCCTTACCATGTGGTTCGGGAGATCTGTCTCAGCTAAACCCCTCCCTATGCCCCCTGTTTCCAGATAACTCTAGTGGCTCTTCTCTTCCCTTTCCCTCATCCTAACTCTATCTCCAGCTGAACAAGTGAGTTGAAACAATCTAGAATATGCCTCCTTTATTGTTCTGTTTGGTTTGGTTCTATTTCAGGAATCCCTTCTTCCCTATTATATTATGTTTTTCAGTCCTATCACCAACCATTGTATAGATTCTGTTGTTTTGTCCACACCTCTGTTTTTCATATGTTTCTTCTTTGTTTTGGGTCCCTCAAACTCCTTTTTTCTGCCAGGATGGGGTATTTCATGAGTTGAGAGTGTCTTGGTTGTGGATAGTTGGGCTGCGTGTAGAATTCAGGTCCGACTGCCTCCCCTTCGCTCCCAGTCTGCTGGTCTACTATTTTCTGCCATTTCATTTCTTAGACAAACTCCCAGGCCTTTGGTGTTTAAACAATTTTGCTTTGTCTTTGGAATTACATATGTGTCTTTTAAAATACTCTCCCCAGCATGTGGTAAGCACTTCTTCTCTGTCTTCAGCTCAGAGAAGCCTTGTGTCTTTGGCCCTGGCAGTCTCCTCCATCACTGTTCTGCCCCTGGCTTCCTGGAACATGAAAGGATGGGCCTCTGTGTCACAGATGCTTCCTTGATTCCATCTCAGCCTTTTGGCCCCAGAGCCCTATTCCCTGAGATGAACTGCTCCAAGACACTTGCCTACCACATTAGATTGTAGTTCCCTCTCTCCTAACTTGCTGCCTCTGCTGAGTTTATCTTTTATGCTAAAAAAATATGTTTATGTCTCCAATGATTCTCTGGAGCACCAGCTGCTCATTTTATTAACAGAAGGTACCCTTCTTTCCTTTATACATAGCTTCTGAATTTCGTGGGGGAAGGCTGGATTGTCTGGGAGACTCTGTTGCCCCTCAGCCCAGAGACCTCTGCAGCTCCCCATCGTCCTCCATGTCCAAGGGCTGCTCATTGATGACATGGAAAGGCAGAAAGGCGGGACTCTGACTGATGAATGCTGAAAGCTACAGGGACAGCAACCAGGACATGGGATCTTCAGGAGAGGATGGAGATTAGAAGTAGGCAGCAGGATAGAGGGTGGCAAGCAGGGAGAGGCCAACTTGCTGGTGGGCACTCTGAACCAGAGGGAGCTTCTGGGCACACACTTCTGGTGCAATAACAGAGGCTGTTGTTGAGTTTCCACACCATGCCAGGTTCACTCTCACACCCCACACCTCTCGCTGGTGGGGTCTTGGGGCAGCTCTGGGAGTTCGAGGGACAGGACAGAGCAGTCAGTGCATGAGCAGGCCTCTTTCACCAGCTGTATGGCGTGGCATCTAGAAGTGGGCATCATGGTACCTTTTGCTTGTGACCTATAGTCACATGCCCCTGTCACCTAACCAAGTCTGTAGGAGCAACTTAAAGCCACATACTGGTGCCACTGCTGCTGCTGCTGCTCTGTGTGCAAGGAGATCCTTGCCTGATGCATCCTCTCTTGAGGCTCCCTGCCTTCCTCGCCCCCAACTCCCAACTGGAAGAGATGTTAGGGACCCTGCCCTGAGCTTGGGGTGTTGGTTTCTGGGCCTCAGCAAGAGAGGAAAGTGCTTTCACTGACATAGGTCCTCCACCTCCTCTGTGACGGGCGTGACAGTGCAGACTCCTGAACCCACCCTGAACAACCTGCATTTTCTCCTCCTGCCTTTTCTGCCTTCTTTATGCTCTTGTGCTCTTCCTTCAAAAAAACTCACAGATTTTTTTGTCCTTTGTCCATACAAAGGGCAGCCCATTCACTAAGCGATCCCCATCAACATGGACTTCTGCAGTTACTAGGTTTAAATTTGGCTTCTTCCAGAGTCCTACCAGGGAAGGGAAGAGATAAAGACTTCCAGTAACACAAAAACAAATACAGCCTCATGAGAAACATGATACAGCCCAGCAAGTCAGTCCATGGGAAGGACCTTCGCTGGACTGTGCTTCTCCAGGCTGATGTTACCGTCCAAACTAATGATCGTCACAGCTTAAGCCAGTGGACACTAGAGCTGCAACTTCCAGGACAGTGCAGTCATTTGTGAAGTCACAATCACACGGTTTCAGCCTGCTGAGTGAGCAGAAGAAGCTGCTCCTCATGCAGCGAGAAAGGGGCACAGCAGAGCTGTAGAGAAGGAAGAAGTATTCTGCAAAACAAGCCCTGGAAATGGAAATGAAGGAAGCAAGTAGTCAGAACGGGCACCATAGAGATCAGATGTGCGAGTCCAGGGTGACAGGCTTCGAACCCAAGATAACCTTTCCTGGAAGGTGAGCCAGGCCAGGCTTCCAGGGCTCCACGTGGTGCCTCCTTCACCAACTCTAATGATGGAAACATAAGCACCTACCACTTGGGCAGAAAGAATCACTCCTTTGTGCCCTGCCATTAAACCAGGATGCTTTATCATTTGGGATTTGTGCTTCAAAATACAGAAAAATGGTTTCTAGCCAGTAGACATCCCTTCTTTTCATTTTAAGTGCCTGTTTTCAGGACATAATGATCCCATGCCTTGTATGGAGTTGGCGTGTGTACACATACATCTTCATTTCTTCTATATCTTTTTTTCTTACTCTGCCTCCATCTCATTAGATGTGGTGATATTAATTGGTAAATTATTTCCCCAACTTTGTATGCTGGGGCTTATTCTTCAGAATCACTGTAGGACGTAGCTCAATATCCTTAGTTTTCCATGCAGCATTGCCCTTTCTGTCATTAGAAGCCAGTGATCAGGAGCTCCCTGGTTGGTTTCTCTTTGCTGCCCTAATAGATCACAAATGCGGATTACGTTATCTTGTACGTCTCTGGGCCAGCACCTTCACTCCCTGCCCAGGCCTGTGTCTTCCGCCATCTTCCTCTGCCACTAAAGCCAGGGACATCAGAATTAGGTCTCAGGCTTCAGGCTAAGTCTGAGTCTCCCCTACTCCCACCACCTACACTTTTGTGGAGAGAGCAGCGAGCCATGGGCAATGACCAGAAACCTCTGGGATTTTAGCAGCCTGCTTGCCTGGGGTGGTTTCTGACACTGATGGCCCCACTTAACCAGCCAATGTATCTTGAAAGGGTGTGCGGCCTTTTGCCAATCAGAATGTATTTTATTTTATTTTTAAAATGCATTTGGGGGGATTTTTTGTTTTGTTTTGTTTTGGTTTTTTTTGGTGGAACCGGGGATTGAACTCAGGCCCTTGTGCTTGACAGGGAAGCACTTATTCCACTGAGCCATCTCCCTGGCTACTGGATTTTTTGTTTTGTTTCTGTTTGTACTGGGTCTCCCTGGGCAGCTTGGACTTGCAGTGACCCTCTTGTTTCCAGTCTCCCCAGCACTGGGATTACAGGTATGTGTCACCACGTCCTGACTCAGTGGTCAGCTCAGCACAGCCAGGGGTGGGGCAAGTGTGGCAGTGGTGCCAGGGATTGTACCCTGGCCCCTGCGCTTGCCTAAACAAGTGCTTAGTTCACTGAGCCATCTTGCCAGCCTGAGAAGCCATTCTAAATGCAAGAGGAAAGGTTGTTATTTAAAGGCAGCCTGAGAAGAGTTCCTCTTCTCTTAGTCCCAAATGAGCCTCCTTAGTCATTTTAAGGCCCCCTTGCTAGGTCTAGTGGTGCACACCCAGCATTCTGGGAGGCTGAAGCAGGACAATTGCAAGTTCAAGCTCAGCTTGGGCAACTAGTGACCTAGAAAGATCCTGTTTCAAAATAAAAGAGGGCTGGGATGTAACTCACTGTGAAGGTCCTGGATTTAGTCCCCCAGGACTGAAAAAAAAGTCATAGTAGTCCAGGAAAAAGAGCACAGGCGTCTTTCTGAGGTCTCAACTCCAGATTAATGATTGCACTCTGAGGTCTTAGACTAATGATCAACTTCCGGGCCCTGGTGACCCCTGTGATGAGAGCAGCCATGGAGGAAGATGGAAGGCAGAGTCCCAGGACACAGTCGTGGCTCAGTGTTTGTGTTCCTTGCTTCAGTCTCCTTTTATAAATGGGGATGCTGGTATCTGCCAGCTTGACCTCTGTCTCAGTTACTCTTCTCTCTTTCTGGGACAAATACCTGACACCCAAAAATGAAGGACGGAAAGGTGGAGGTCTCGGTCCATATTCAGCTGGCTCTAAGGCAGAGCAGCACATGGAAGAGGGCAGCCTTTTCATGGTTGCAGCAAAGAGCAAGAGAGCAAATGGGAGGAGTAGCAGCAACAGTGGCAACAGAGAGGAAGTTTGTCTCTCTGTGTCTCTTAAATTGCATTCAGGCTACTGGCCCCAGGCTGGGGATGTACTTACATCCATAATCCATCAGGACTCAGACCCATAATCCCATCTTTGGATCATGAATCAATCACAAATCTAGAAGTGCGCCCCATGACTGAATGAGGCTTTGGGGGGATAACTAGACACAAACCCTAATGCCTCACACTGCTTGAGCATACAGTGAGAATGGATAGCACTGCTCTGCAGACTGACCACCAGCCAGCAGCATTGAAAACAGAAGGAGCCAGGTCCAGTACCTGCAGGCAGTGGGGTCCTGGCGGTTCCATCCCAGCCCACTGCACCTTCTCCTGCTGCACACAGGGCACTGGGTCCTCCAGGGCCACGCCTACTGCCCCTCATCCTCAGGATGGCCCAGGTGGCAGGCTCTGTGATCACCTGTAGCCAGGCCTCCCTGTCTGCAGCCTCACTGCCTGACTCTCCTGCACCAGGAGCCCTGATGGGGTTGGGGCCCAAAGAGGAAAAGGGTTTCAGTCTGTAACCTGCTCTTGGGCCAGCTGGTGCTCTGCGGGTTGTCTCCAGCTGGAGGCTGTGTGATCTCCAAGGAAGGCACTTCCACTGGCTGGCCCTAGCCCCACAATGAACAGCAGAAGCCAGAGTTGGACCTAAGGTTTTGAATGGCATTCCCACTGCTCATTATACCTCCGTTTCTCACCTAACGATGGGAATGACGAAGGGATGACTGGTGGCCACGAGGATGAAACAGTTCACTGAGAACACTGGTCTGCTTATTATGGTGAGACAAACCTCACCACATCCAGATGTGGCAGCGCACATCTGTACTGGATAAGAACATACACACACACACACACACACACAGCACCACATCTTAAGATATTAACCAGAATTCCATGAGCTCACCAAACAGTGTTTGGTTTCCCTAATTATCTCATAAATAACTATGTCATTTTGTTCCAGAGTCCAAATAAGGTCCAAGTGTTGCGGCAGACCAGCTGGGGTTCTGGAGCCCTTCTGATCTGTTACTACAGTAGGGCTCCAGAACCCCAGCTGGTCCGCCACAACCAGTAGCCAACTCTGCTAAAGAGGATTAAACAGTAAATATCTGAGGTTTTGCAGGTGATTCAACTGCTTAAGCAAGTGAATGCAGCTGTGTGCCTATTTTATCAGTGTAGGCCAGGTTTGGGCCCCAGGAAGGACCCTGCCTATGCAATACAGACTTGGCTGGATTCAGGTTTGATTCTGTGGGGAAGAACAAGCTATCAGTAGCATGGCAGGCTCCCATCTGGGGTGGGCTCACACTCTCTCTCCCCTCCTGATCTCCCTCCCTCTCATTCTCCCCCACCCTCTCCCCCTCCCCCTCCCTCCCTCCTTCCTTTCATATATGCTCAAGGCCTTCAGTGCCTAAATCCATTAAATCACAAAGGCCATGATCTTGGAAGAATCCTTCCTCATTTATTAGCTGCCTTACATGGAGGATGAGAAACTCAGCATCACCAATTATTTGGTTATAGTTTGGAGATAGTACCAAAAAGTTAAGATAGGGCTGGGGAGATAGCTCAGTAGAATAAGCACTTGCCTGGCAAGCACAACATCCTGAGTTCAATCCCTAGTATCACCAAAGAAGAAAAAAGTTAAGACAATAAATGGTCAATTTCTTTGCTTTCTTTGCTAGCTCTTAAAAATAATCCATCAGGTTCCTTAGCAATCTTCAAAGTTAATCAAGGTATTTTGGGGGAAAATATCTGAATAAATAGGTTTCAATGTAATTGCAATGTTTTTGAGCCACTGCAGTTACTGCTTGTTACGACATTTGAACTGTGCCAGTTTTGCCTTAGCTTGTGATAAGACCTCAAAAGGCTTTCAGAGCATCCTTGCTTTCTGGTGTGTGGCAATGTTCGAGGTTATCCCATCTCGTTTATTAAATCAGCCTTGCCCAAGCAACCCTGGGTCTCTCCAGAGGGAAGTAATAGTTAAAAACCTTAATTTGAGAACCAAGGATACCTAAAGTTCGTGAAGCTTTCCAATAAACATAACAAAGGAGTAGCCATTTACACAGCAGCAGACTTCAGGAATGCACAGGAACCTCACCAGGTGAGTCCAACTGACACAAGGTTAGGGACACAGAGCAAAGTCACCAGTGTGGAATGCTGTCACAGGCCAGGGGAAGAAGGGTGAGGATTAAGAAATGTCCATGCAGTGCGCTGACTTTTGAGTGGGGTTTTGAAGGGTGTGAGAGGGAGCGGGTGAAGGAGAAAGTTGGTAGGGAATGTCGACAGCAACATCAAGCTTTCCAGAAGTTCACCGTAAAGGGAAGGAGAAAGAGGGCTGTGACCTCCAGAGGCTGGATCAGGAAAAGTTGAAAATGTAAATAGGACATATGAATGTGCATGTGTTTACGAGCTGCTGAGGCGGATCGAGGAGGCAGGCAGAAAGTGGAGGTACAGAAGAGGGATGTGTCGGGGTGTTGTAAGCAGCTACATTAGATACAAGTATTACAGGCAGCCAGACAGTGCCAGGCCCTCAAGGAGACACTGTGGTAGCAAGGTGAGTTTGGCTTCCCAAAGCCAAGACAGTCCCTGCTGTGGGCCAGGCCTCAAGATAAAAGAGTAAACAAATGCAGCCACATACTTCCCTAAGGATGGGCATCAGGGATTGATATTCTAAACAGGTATCAATCACCTTGAAAGGGCCCAAATGAGTCACTAACCCACCAACCAACAAGAGACCCTGTCCCATATTCATTCCTGCTTGCTACATGACTTGCCTGTGATTTAATCAATTTTACCTGAGCAAGGGTGCTTGCAATCTCATTGATTGACCATAGTATTATCCCACCTCATGTCCCACCTAAGGGAGTTCCCATGTTCTCCACCACCTTAGACCCCCCTCACCACATGGTTTTCCTCTATAAAAGTCCCTGGAAGAGATCGCTTCCTGGGGACAACCTGCTTGGGCCTCCCTTCTTTCCCTCTCTGACAGAAACTTTCTTTCCCAATAAATATTCTGCTCTTAACCTCCATTTGCTCCTAAAATTCATTCTTCAGTTTTAGAAAACACAAACTCATCCAGGTACCTTTCAGGTCATGAATTTCATTTTTCCTTTATATCAGGGGCTGACTTTTTACTCTGAGAAGTCAGGCAGCTCCCGGAATGGACAAGAAGGAAGGATGATCCTGGTCTAGTCTAGAGAAAGACCACATCTCATTTAACCCTTGCTTTCCTGCTGTGGACACAGTGCCTGATACATAGGATATCTTAGCTGCATGCTGAAAATGACCTAAGACACAGCTGAAAGAACAGAAAACAGTAGCTCTGGAAATGACCCCTTCAGAGTCCCCCTTCACAGTAACTTTGAAGTACTAGATTTCAGGACATGCAGAGCCTAGCAGACATGTAGAAGCAGCCAGGGCATCCAGCAATCTTAGTAAGCCAGACATGTGAGGAGATTTGCAGATAAGGAAAATAGTGTGGCCGCTTTCGGTACTTTCAGTGAAAAACAGTTTTCATTAACATGGTAGTGGGATTGCTGTGTAATATGTTTATTAGCGTTATTACATATTACATTGTACCATACAACTATGTTATTAGGTGTTGGTAACATTACTGTTTGAATTACTGGTTAGCAGATAAGGATAGATGAAATCTATGTAGAGTTCTCTGAGGCCCTTAATAAATTTGGAGTGTAAACGGGCCCTAAGACCAGAAAGACTGAGATCTGCTGTCATAAAAGGAGCTCAGAGCTGGCAGCAAGAGCCAACAGTCACCACTAGGACACATGGTGCCAGCACTGTTCCGCTGACAGCTACACTCTCACAGGAGGTAGCTCTTGGTTAGCTCCTAGAGCTAAACAAAATGGCAAGTTGCTCACCTTCTGCTGTCCAGGGTTATGCTCAAAGGCTGCAAGGATTGATCACAATATTTGCTGAAGCTTATATTTTTAAAAATTCACTATAGTGAAGAGCCCTGCCAAAATCATTCAGTTAGTAGTACATCTGGCTGCTGGAACCCTTGTTTCCCAAAGCCAGCATCATGGTCCTGAAGACCATTTGTAAGGGTAAGAAGGGGACAGTCACTAAATGCTGTCACCTCAGCTCACATCATTAACCCATGAGACACCTCAGCCACTTTTTCGACCTGAACCTCCTGTGCCCTGAATCCAGATGCACCTATTTCCCTGAAAACTAGAGCCATCCTTTTGTGGGAAAAGCTCAAGAATGCTTGCATCACGTGGAATCTGGAATTTCAAGTACACACTTTAATTAGATAAGAATTTTACAAAATTCCCTTGTCACTTTTATCTATTAGAGAGAGCAAACGTTTTTAATACTGAACATATATATCACGTGACCTCTCTGTCAATGCCGTTGATAAATTCCATAAGGCTTATAGCCTTCATAGAGCTGTCTGAATGTCTTTTGAATCCCTCAAGACTGGACACCAGGGAGGATAAGTAATCATTTCTTTAAAATTGTATTTCCTTTACAACCCTGAATAGGAAATGTGAATATATGTATGTAAAAGCTCAGGAATAATTACGCAGATATATAGAGAATATCAATTTAGATTTTACCCCAAGACCCAACTAGGCTTTTCCTCCTCATGTAGCTGGGGATTTGTGAAGAGCTGCAATTGAGTTTGGGGAAACGTGATGCATACTTAAAATCTTCTGAAAATCAATAGAGCTAGAGATTTCCGACTCAGGGTCCTAGGATGCTAACTTTAGGGAGGCAAGAATAAAGGAGAAGTCTTCCTCGGAATTCGCTGGAAGTTGCATGGAGAAGAAACTTGGCTTCCACCTGCTCACTGTCTGAAAATGGGCTGTTTAAAAAAAACGTCATGAGGCTGGTGAGATGGCTCAGTAGAGTAAGTGCTTCCGTGGCTAGCGCAAGGGCCTGAGTTCAATCCCTGGTTCCACAAAAAAAAAAAAAAAAAAAAAGTCATAACTCAGCTGAAGGAGATAGAAAGATTAAGTAGAAATCGATGACAGTAGCTTGTGCAAATGTCCCTGCCACCCCCCCCCCCCGCGGTACCTAAAATAAATTAACCTTCACTGCTTGAATTACTGAGCGCAGTCTCCAACTTGCGGTACATGGCTAAGCGGATATTAATTAGCTGATCCAGGGCGGGGAAAGGGTCGTGGCAGCGGAGTCCACGTGGCAGTCCAGACCAGACAATCCCACACTGACCAGGTGGGTAACTGAAGAGGTGGACCCGTGAGGCAACACCTCCTCAGGAATAAAGCCATCACCCGCAGGCAGCAACCCAGCTCTCCACCCAGTCTGGTGAAGCTCGCGCCTCTCTTGCCTCCCGCAGCCCCAAGTCCCAAGGTCAGCCTAGGTTCCTCCGCCCTATCTATCCCCAAGCGTGGGGTGGGGGAGGGCGGATGGGCTCGTGGTAAGCAGCCGGGCACCTAAGTATTGCGCCCAGCGAGAGGCGGCTCGGCCTCCAAATTGCCCTTTACGGCCCCAGGCTGCAGTCCCTGTCCCCCAAGTCATCGTGCAGAGCAAAGGGGCACCCGCCAGTCCAGGGGCTTGCTCGGACCCTTGCTGCCCCTTTAAGGGTTCCCGAAACTTTCCCTCTGGTAGCAGATTAGCCTCGTCACATCCGCTGGCCGTGGCCTCCCGGGGCTGCGTTCTGAACAAAGTCAGGACCTGAGTTTCCCCAGGAAGGGAGGAGCGAGGCACCCGACCAGCGCGAGCGCGGAGTGCGCGCCCGAGGGTACCCCGCACGCCCCAGACTCGGCCTTCGCAGCCGGGCGGGGCCGCGGCGCCAACTTGCTCAAGTTGGCTGCGCGCTAGGAGCCGCTCAGCGGTGGCTCCTCCCAGGCCTCCGCCCACCTCCGCCGCCCGTCCGGCCCGTGCGCGCCGCAGCACGCGCGCCCCGTCCGGACCCCGTCGCGGGGATGGGCGCGCTGGCCCGGGCGCTCCTGCTGCCCTTGGTAGCCGAGTGGTTGCTGCTGCCCGCGGCCGCGACCGCCGCGCCCTTCACGCTGCCTCTCCGAGTGGCTCTGGCCACGACTCACCCGGCCTCCGCAGCCCCCGTGCCCGGGACCCCCGCGTTGCCCCGGGCCGATGGTCTGGCGCTGGCCCTGGAGCCTGCTGGTGCCGCCGCCAACTTCTTGGCTATGGTGGACAATCTGCAGGGGGACTCCGGTCGCGGCTACTACCTGGAGATGCTGATCGGGACCCCGCCGCAGAAGGTAAGTGGGTGGGCGCCCCGCGGTCCCGGCGTCCCCTCGGCTGCTGATTTGCAGGACTCGCCGCGGGGTTGGAGCGTCGCCTCGCCAGCAGCTGCTGTCGCCGAAGAGCTGAGGAGCCCGGGGGCGCGTGGGTCGGGGGCGGGGCGCGCGCTCCGGAGAGCTCCGCGTTCGGACTTGGCAGCGCGAGAGGAGCCCTGGAACGGTTCTGGGAGCTACACCTTATTTCAGCAAGGTACCCGAGCCTAGGGTGAGATGCTGTTGGAATAAGTGGGGGAAGCCCTTGGGTTCCTTTTCCCTTCTCTCTCTCCCACGCTTTCTCTTGGCTAAGGCGGCTTGTGGCCGGCACCCTTAGAAAGGATGTGCCCATGAGCTCAGCCCGACTCCGAAGTGGCGGGTTGGCCGCCGCCTGTGCAGCCTGGAGTTGGATCGTGCGCGTCCTCCGCGCTGCCAGCTGCCCAGCCGCTCCACACAGAGCTGGGCGTCCACGCGCGTGAGGTTGGAAAGTAGAAAGCGCGCCCAAGCAACTGGGGTTAAATCCGGGCAGAGTCGGGTGATGACGAAACAGAAACGAAGCCCCGCAGTTTCCTTTTACCCTTATCGGATGTTCATTTTCTAGCACTTTTGATAGCAAGGAATGTATGTCTCCAAGCGCAGTTATCTAAAAAAAGAAATTTCCGGGAGTTGCTCAGACCCCTTCTCCCTACAGACTTCCTAATCCACTTGCAATTTGAGGTCAGATTATCTCATCAGTCTCACACACTGTGTGGAGAGCCTTTGTTTTTATTTTTAACATTGTCATTCGGGTTTTAATTCTGCTGTGATTGCCCATAAATAGAATGTACTCATGACTTCTCTATAATTCTAATTAAATTATTCAAGACTTTAAGAGGAAAAATATACCATGTTAATTCTTTTTTTAAAAGAGGAATCTCTGATGAATAATTTCTGTAGTTGCTTAATTGGGTGTTTTTTTTTTTTTTTTTTTTATGTTGTTCTGCACCAAAGTTGGATTCTAGTTGTTCTGGTGGGAAACCGTGTGAGCCTTCTCCCTGGGGGAGGCTGGCGGCCGCAGGCCATCAGGGTCAGCTGAGAGAGCTTACCGGACCCCAGCTGCCACCCCACGTGAGCACCGTTGTGCCCGCACACACAAGACCCACAGGACACCAGTAGAGTCTTCTGTGTCCAGTGAACCCTTTGGAACAGAGCTTCAATACTCCCCTTCATTCCGTTTGGGAAATGAATGCTTTCTTGAAGCGAAATTCCTGTTGGTTTTCTCAAGTGGAAGGGAACTGTCCTACTAAAGTGAGGTTGAGTTGGCCACGGGCGGAGCCTTCCTTCTGAGGAAGAGGAGGAAAGCTCCTGGAGGAGTGAAAGAGATTTCTCTTGGATTTCAAAAAAAAAAGCTTTCATAAGAAATAGCTTGCTTTTGCTGATTAATGCAGTGACCTGTACTTTTAAATGATGATATTTAAGTAATCTCGTTAATAGGAAAACACTGCATGCCTGTAGTTATATCTTTATCTCAGCCAAGAAAAATTCAAAGCTGTCTTCCTCAGGAACAGTAGTGTATTCCGCGGAAGGCTGGTTGTACCCAGCCAGGGTTTATTTTGTAACGGGAGTGGGATATTCTGCACCCATGTCCTGGGCTGATTCCATGCTCTGCTGTGAAGTCCCTGCCCCTGCTGTTTCTGAGAGCTTACCGCAGACCCTCAGGTGTTAGTGACCTGTGACTGATGCATGTGGTTTACTGCTCACCCGGGCTGCCATCCTAGTAACGCCCTGACCAGCAACAAGGTGTTTGCAGTTGGTTTGACAGGGCAGCAGAGAGGTGACTTCCCATGAGTTTTCCTGCACTGTTACTGGCCAGGAGTCATGCATTCATTCTCTGCTGAATCTTCGAAGCCTAAAATAAAAATTGCTTAGGTGCAGAGAAAAAGAGGATTGTAGAATTAAGCAATAAATACCCAGAGCTTGTCCTGTAGTTCCTAGTGTGAGTGAGTGTTTCTGCTCCAGGTGTTTGTGCCCTGGCAACCTCACCTTCTCCTTCTGAGGTTCTCCTGTGCACAGGGACAGGCGCTGAGGCTTAGCAATGTTGACTGCCTTGGCAGGACAACAGGGCTAGAGACAGGGAGTGCCGGAAGTGGATCTCAAGGAGCTGGACTCCAGAATCCTGGTTCTGAGCTCCAGGAAGGCATCTGCTTTCTTCCTCCACTTAGCTCATGCCTTTTCTTTGGTGTTGACTTCAAACTACCCTGGCACCTCTGAATAATAGGACTGTAGCTCCATCTCCTCTTTCCTTTAGGGAAGTGCTTAAGGAGCAGCACAGTGAATAGTTGAATCCACACTAGGATGCTAGAGGAATAGGAGGCTCCTCAGGCACTGGAGCACTGCAGGTCCCTCTGTCTGCTATGGAAGAACCATGCTTTGGAAGTATGCTTGTCCTTAGATGCTTTCATCAAGAACTGGGGGTCCATTGTTCTGCCAGCAGACTCTGTGTGAGCCACAGGCGTCTGCCCAGAAGCCTGAGTGCGAGCCACCTGCCAGCAGGCAGGTCCACGTTGGCATGGAGATGAGAGCCCGGGGTGCACATGGATACTATTATGTGACTTCTTTCTAACAGGAGGACCAGCCTCTGCCGGAACCCTGCAATTTGGCCTGAGTAATAATAATAATGGTGTCCTCAGGTGATTATAATTATAGCAATTTCCATTATATCAAAAAATACTTTCATGCTAACACAGTAAACCCAACTGAAGATAGGAAAGCTCTGGATCTGTATACTTGAGTGGCTTCAAAGGAAACGGCTATTGGGATTTCTATCAAAAGACTATCATCTCCCCTAGTGTGGATGGGCCACACGGTTTTCATAGTTGAGCGTTGGAATGCAAACAGCAAACAGATCATTTTGGCTCATGTGCTTTGTTATCAGGCTCTTGGTCCACACTGACCCCGGAGGCTTTGGGTTGAAAGCATGCACTGAGCCTGGACAGTTTAGGAGGTGGTCATCTTCAGAATAAGCTGCCAGGGAGCCCACATCATGCTGAGCTGGCCATGGTGTGGCTGGAGAAATGAAGCCAGCATCCTCATGGCGAGGTGTGAAGGAGCACACCGAGAAGGTAGACTATTGAGGACAGCAGGCAAAGAGAAGATCCCGGGGTGTTAAGCAAAGAAGTGTGGCTGCTTTGCCACCAGCTCCATGCGATGAGAATCAGTCATCCCTGAGCTCTTAGCAAAAGAGTTCATCAAAGACTCAATGGCAGAGGACACGTAAGCAAGCCAAACTCTTAAGTTCCCCACAGAAAGGAGGGACAGAGTGGAGAGACAATGGACTGCCGTGTTTTTGCTTCTTGAGAGTGGGCAAGAGTTGTCAGCTTAGATTCTTTGCAGGGCCTGGTGCAAGGTGCATGGTGGGCCCTGCCATGCAGCTCAGCTTCTGGAGCTTTCCTGTGGTCTCATGGAGTCAGCACAGTTGTTTGACTTAATTACCAGACAGGGACACTGAACTCAGTAAGCCGGGTCCTGTGTCGGAAGCTGTGCTGCCGAGTGGCAGAGGAGGGACGTCTCCGTTGCCCGTAGCTCCATGTGTGCCACTGTTTTAGTTACGATAATGTTTAGAAGGATCAGTCTTTATGTTTCTGTGAACAACGTGGTGCCACCAAACACTTCCTGGGCGTGGCAGTGTCAACACCTAGGACTACAGGCTACTCTGGCCACCCTGAGCTTCGAAGCCTCACCCTGTACAAATCCTGGACTTACTTCCTCTGGCTGCTTGTAACAGTCACCACAAACTGAGGGCTTCAAATAATGTATTTGTTCAAGGTCTAAATCTAAAATTAGGGTGTCTTCAGGAGGGTCCTCTCAAAGGACTTGAGAAGGATCTTGCCTTGCCTGTGCTTGGCCCGCTGTGTTCCCTGGCTCACAGCTCAGCCTCTGCCTCTGTTTTCATGTGACATCTTTGCCCTGTTTCTCTGGCCAAATCCCCTCTGCATTGTTTCTTCTGTTTTGTTTTTCATCACTTGTTTATATTTTGGGTTTTTGCTTTTTTTTTTTTTTGAAACAGGTTATTGCTACATTGTCCACACTGACCTTAAACTCACTGTACAGCCCACACTGGCCTTGAACTTGTGGCTATCGTCCTGCCTCAGCCTCCCAAGTGCTGGGGTTACGTGTGTGTGCCACGATGCCTGGCTGTTCTCTTTTATAAGGACACACATCACCAGATTATGTGACCTTGTCTTATCTTGCTCGCCTCTTGAAAATATCTGCTTTTCAAAACAGGCAGCAGGGCTTGCTGTTCAGCATGTGGTCATACCTCAGTATATCGATGTGCTGTTCCAAGTCAGATTGCATGAGCAATGCAGTCCCCTAAGACTACTGAGTGGTGACACTGTAGCTCTTAGTTTAAGTACACCCTGATATTTGCACAGTGACAGAATTGCCTAACGATGTATTTTTTTAATGTAGCCCAATCATAAAATGACATGCACATCTGTATAATGGGTGTGGGGACAACATGGTTTAATCCACAAGTTGGTGTTTAGATTATCATTCTATGGGATTGTTTTTCTTTTATTCTATTCTACTTTAAATCACCAGTGATTCCTGTTTGGAACTCAAGTGCAATGTCCATGAGAAGCAATGAGCAAGGGTGATTTTGGGTTGGTTGATGTGGAGTCTGGTGAGATAGTGGCCAGGGAAGAGAGGAGAGGAGAGAGGGAGGAGGGAGGTTTCAGCCACTTTTCTGTTTTTCCCTATGGGCTTTTGCATTAGAGGAGTTGCTTAAAATTTTAACACGTCACCTGTCCTCTTCTTGCACTTGTTCTAAGGATCTGCAGTTGTGTGGAGTAGGAGAATCCTATCCAGCCTGTGCGAGCACAGGTTAGAGATTAAGTATGTGGCACCAGTAAACGTACTGTGGACATAAATGCTCATACATTTCATGTGTTAAGGGCTTTGTAAGGTGTCTGCCACCTTTCTGAATTCAGCTATGTTAGCTATGGAGTAGGTAGGCGCTCTCTGCTCCAGGGCTTCTCTTTGCTGTCACACCCAAGTCTGGCCTGGGGACCACTCCCCCACCCCTTGGTTCCTGCAGTGTAGATGACTTGCTCTGACCTGCCCTAGCCTGGTTGGCTTCTCTTCCTGTTTTCCCCAGAACCCTTCCTGGCCTCTGCTCACTCAAAACCAAAGGGGCAGGATAAGGTTAGCTATCACTGTCTTGGTTTTCTCTTGCAAATATCACAGACTGGTTAAGTTTTAAAGAAATGAGGCTCATCAGGCTCACTGTTTGTTCCAGGGCCAAGAACCCGCATCTCGTGACGGAGACTTCTTATGATCAGAGTCCTGAGGCCACACTGGTATCAGGTGGCAGAAAGCCTGACCTAACCACACTGGTTATCATAGCAGACATACTCCCTGCGCAACTCATTAACCTATTAACCTGGTAATCACATGAATGGATTAATGTGGTCATTACCACAGAGTCCAAATCCCCTTCTCAAGGCATCCCCTTCTATGGTCCCACCTCTCCTATGTCTCCTTGGTGCATTGAATGTCATCCTCAGTTTCTTTGGGAGGTGGGAGGGTGTGGCTGCCCTGGCCTGGGGAGATATGTAGAGCTGCATATCTCCCCTCCCAGTGGCCTTCAGACTGACTGATATCTTAGCCACAGAATAAATCCATTCAGGCCTTTGATCTCTGGATTCCACATCCAGCAGGCTGGGCTGTGGATGTGGTCTGGTGGCTGCTGGCTCCTGTCCCCAACAATACAGCAAAAGCAGGTGGCTCCAGGTGCAGGTGACAAAGCACCAATCTGGGGTCTCATTTTGCTCCCAGCCCTAGGACTCCCACCTGTTCTTGGCTTCCTATTTCTGGTCACTAGTGGCCAAAAACCAGGGCTTCTTGTTCACTAGTGACAATGGATGCCACTTGGAGACCTGAATGCACCTATGAGGCTGGGTGGCCGTCTCACTCCTGTCATTTCTCTGGCCGTGCGTAACATTTGTGGGTGGAACCCAGGAAGGGTGTTTGCCTTCCTGTGCTGAGGCAGTGCATGAGGCCTGATCAGATCAGCTGTGGCTTTGCTCCCCTTGGTCCCTTCCTGGCACAGGTGGGATATTGAATACCTTGACTATTGCTATGTAACAACAATGAGGACAACAAAACCTTTTTTTTTCCCTCTTGTAATTCTCAAGACAAGTAAACAGGCTCTTGGTGCATAGACCTAACCACATTAGGGAAATGAAAGTATTAGGCTTGGTTTTAAGTGAATGCTGGCTGTTCTACACTGGGCTCAGAAAGGACTCTTCTAGATGTGTATTGCAAGGCACATCCCATAGCTGAAAACACAATCTCAGTGCTGCCACTCTGGGAAGCTACAGGGGGCGCTATGGGCAGGGAGTGGGGATGTTGTGCTGTCTTTTATTCACCCTGTGCCCAGTACCTGACTGCAGAAAGATGTTGGCCATGGGCAGGAGTTGAGTTCTGTGTCTGCTTCATGCAGAGATCACTGCTGGAAGCCCAAAAAGGTCCACCAGGCAGCCCTCCTGGGTCTTGCTGGTGAAAGGTGGACACCTTGAACCAGTTTTCCAGGCAGTGGTGATGTCAGAGTTTGTGTGTCCAGCTCCCAGGAAGGAAAACTGCTTCTTGGCGAAGGTGGGTGTGGATTCCAGAAGCCAGTGGGCACCCAGAGGCTTTCCAGGTGCATTCTGCACCCTTGGGTTAGCCAGCTTGGAAGCAGGTGCAGAGTGGCGGGGGAACTTGGCGCCCTGGTGCTGAGCCCAGAGCTGCTTCTTGCTGGATATGGGGTATTTTGGGCTCCTCTTTAACTCAGCCAGGACCCAGTTTTGTTGCCTGTGAATTAGTACAGTTGATCCAGAGGGCTGAGCTCCTGAAGCTCTGATACTCTATGGCTAGTCTCTTCCACTAGAGAGGACCTTTGAGAGCCCTTGTCTCACTTCCCGATGAGCACTGCTTTGCCTTCCTGCAGCTGAGCTGCCTGGGGACCTGCTAAAGTGCAGACTCATCTGATTCAGTGTCCCAGGCAGAAGGTAGAGTGGCTTTTGAGGTCATTGCTGCCCTAGACCTGCTGGTGGAGCAGAGGACTAGGGACAGCTGGCAAAGCCAGTTAATGAGGCAGATTCCTAAAACTCAGTACAGGGCAAGGCTCTGCCTGCATTTTATCCTGTCCTTCAAGCCCCAGAAAGCACCAGTGCATGCTCTGCCCTTGTGTGGCACTTGGGGCTCACTGCAGTGGCCTGTTTTCTTCCTGGTCATGCTGCCTCATAGAGGAAAGGTCTACATTCCATCTTCTTGGGTGTGTTGCAAGTCTAGGGTTGCCCTTGTTCCCTCCTGCTCTACTAAGAGCAGCCTGTGCTTCCTGGCGCAGTGGGAAGGGCAGAGCGCCTTATTCTCCAAAGATTGGTCTCCAAAGTCTTGCCCTCAGAGTCTCAGCATCCTACAGTCTTGGCACCAAAGGGGACCTTTTTAAATTTCCAGTTTGTCTTGCAGAAATCATTTATAAATCCAGCAAAAGGAATCACTAGGAGAGCAGAGTGAAGAGGAAAAAGATGCACAAGATAAAACAGCATTTTTCACTGTGAGATTCAGCCAGTGCCCTCCTCTGGGGACACCCTTGTGGCTGGGCCAGGCTCATCTCTGGGAAAGGAGATGCTGACCGTTGTCGTGGCATGAAGGGAAGCGTGGTGCCCAGTGGGGTGGGCTGCATTCTCAGAGTAACTGTGCAGTGCACAGACTCCTTTAAGTGAGTGCGGTGTTCTGGGCCTGGAGACCAGCTGACTGTGTTGCTGTGGCCTCGTAACACAAGGGTGTGGCAGCCACTTTCCTCTGATGTCATTGGGCAGCTAGAAACTCTCAGGAAGGTAGAGTGGCTCACCTGGCAGCATTGGTATCTAGACACCTGTGTTCTTAAATAAATCTGGCCTCGGCTCAGTGCCTGCTTGTTCTTAATTCCCAGAACTCTGAGCTGTGCTTCTTGGGGACACAGCCTCCAGAAGGCTTGAAATAGGAGAGGGCTTGAGTACTTGCACATTGCATGCCAAAGGGATGGGACTACTATGTGTACCCTCCTTGACTCTACTGCCTTCCAGGAGAGCCAAGTTGGACAGGTAAATCAGTGCCCATTTCAGAGGTACTGCAAGAGATACACGGAGTATAAGGCATTTGATGTCAGCCCAGCACTCGACATGTGGCCTGTGTCCCACAAGTCCTAGCTCAGAAAAGTAATTCCAACAAACACAGGGGAAGGCAAAACAAAACATCAGAAATGGAGACCTGCATCCTGGCAACTCAGACTGTCACAGCAGGTGACACTGCTGGCTTCTGAGAGGCAGAGGCCAGGGTTCTGGTCCCACTTCCTGGGATCCAAGGGAAGCCCCCACCCAGAGAAGAGCCTGGCTGAAGTGAGAACTGCTGGCAGGAAGCCTGAAAGCGGTCGGGGCTGGGCCTGTGCCGCCTACAGAGCACATGCAAGATTGTTGCATGGGGAGGGTCAGTATGGGCACAGGCACCTGGCAGCAGGTAGCACCTGTTGATCCGTAGGAGTTTTGCAATCCTGTCTTGTTCCTGGCATCCCTCACCAGATACAGTCAGGAAGGGTTGGGAGTAATTTCTAGCTAGAGTGATGAGACGGTTGGTGAAGAGAAAGAATTTGGAGCTAGACTCAGAAAATGCACATTCAGTGTGTTCATTGAGCACCTACTGTGTACCATGCCTGTGCTAGGCTCAGGGAGGCAACAGTTTACTACACAAAGCTGGTCCTTGTTTTTACACAGTCTGTGTTCTTGGTAGGAAGACAGATTGTAAAAAAAGCAAACAGCACTGTCAGAAGCACTGAGAGATGTACAGGCTGGCCCTAGTGTGGGTAGAAGGAGAATGTGGAGGCGGGTGGGCAGAGAAACTGCCATGGAGGTGTGATCCACGCCGCCCGGGTGAGGATCTGGGGCTGGGGTAGACCATCTCCAAGAGGCTTTCAGCGTGAGCGCAGTGTGGAGCACACTGCAGACACTGGCTTCTGTGGGGGACTCCTCTGTTCTCTGTTGTGAGAGTGAGCTTGGGGCTGGATTTTAGATCAAATGCCTCTCAGAGAGCATGCCAGCGTCACACTGCACCGCTGACAGGCAGCATGTGGAGGGGGTCGACATAGGGCAGCAGGAGAAATTCTCAGTGAAGGGAAAGGAAACCCTGAGTGCCCAGGGGAGCAGGGGTGGAGGAGCCCACAGCACAGCTGCATGCTGTGGCCAATGACATGAGCGCGGGGGCTTTATCTGGGAGGTGATTCCAGGTGTCCAGGGCGGGGATTGTGTGGTATGCAGGAGGCGATGGGTGTGAGCAGGGGCACCAAGGCCAAGGCAGCTAGCATTACCAACCACCCCTGTTGGTCATGGGCTGGAGGAGTCTAGCCCTTTAGCACTGTGACCCTGTAGCTGACCAGAGGCATCACGGGCAGAGTGACAGGGGCTCCCTTTGGCCAAGGTTGTGTGCAGAGACAGCGAGTTCTGGTGCGAGTCTGGAGACATGGCCAGCACTGTCAGGCCAGCATTTGAGGAATAAGAGAATGGATATTGTTCCCACTGAGTGTACTTCTGAGCATTGTTTCAGACCCAGAACCCCAGAGCTGGGTTTGAAAGACCCTTCACAAGGAAGCTTTCTCATGGCCTAGGATTGAGTCCTGATAGCCATGACATGCGAGTGTGGGTGAGCGTTGCTCCCAGCTATGTGCTAGGTGCTTGCCCCAGAGGGTGAGAGTGTCCTAAGCCAGAGGGCAGGGGCAAAGGGAGATTGCATTTGAGGTTGAACACAGCCACACAGCCACCTTTGATAATCAAGCATTCAGAGCATAAGCACTTTGCAGTTGAGGTCATGGGCCCTATGGGGAGCTCCAACTCTGCCAACTTCCTGTGGTCTCCAACTGTAGTTCACAGACGACCTGGCCTGCGGCTCTCATGGGCTGAGGAACTGAGGATGTCATGGCTTTATCACAGCCACGTGCTGCCCTCTAGAAGGTCAGATAGAGGCTGCAGACAGTGCTGGTCCATGAGATGGAGCAGGGCAGAGCAAGCAGTCCCATCCCCTGGTGACACTGCAGAGGTTTTAGGGTCCTCCTGGCAGCCTCATCCCAGCTGGCAGGGATGCCAATGTTACACCTTCTGGGCATGGGCTTCCGGGTATGTCACCACACAATAGGTCCTGTTCATACTACTTAATGACAGAGATGGTGCTGTGATGCTGATTAACGTAGCCACTATGCTTTTTATTGTCATTTTAGAGCTTGTGTATCCTACCTCTTGGCTAGAAAAGGAAACAAGAGTTAGCCTCAGGCCAGTCCCTTAGGAGGGAGGGCTCCAGAAGGTGGGGGGCGTTGCTGCTGGGAGGTCTGTGCATCGCCCCTGGGGACAGACTGTGATGGGTGAGATGGTGAGACCCGATGAGCAGGACCCTGCAGAGGAGCAGTCAGTCTCTCTCTCTCTCTCTCTCTCTCTCTCTCTCTCTCTCTCTCTCTCTCCCCCCATACACACACATGCGCATGTGTGTGTGTGTGTGTGTGTGTGTGTGTATGTGTGTGTGTGTTAGTCTTTAACAGAAAGGGTTGAAAGTTAAGAAAATCTAAACAATATAATGTAAAAATTTATAAAAAGTTTTGAAGTTACAGAAAGGTAATTATTCAAAGAAAAATGTATTTTGGTTTAGCAGGGTCCATGTGCATGGTGCACATGAAGCCTTCTGCTATGTACAGAGACGTTCTGGCCCTCAGCTCCTGCAAGCTCACCTGCAGCCACTTCCAATCCTGTGAGCTCCTGTGTGGATGTGCTTAGATGGGTGTGCTGTTTTCACCTTCCATGATGTTTTCCTCACCCTTCCTGTGTTTAGGTAATTTGACTCAGAAACACTTAGCATTGCATGACAGTCGCCCTGAGCACTTGGGACAGCGAGTGTTGTGCAGCCTGGGACCATGGTAACACCACACAGCCTGGCTGTGTGGAGGCTGCTGGCTCCACTCTGATGCCCATGCCATGTGATGACCTGAGGGTACACTGGGCACATTCCCATCCTTAAGGGATGCATGGCAGGTTATAAAGGTATTTATGATATGCTATCATCCTTTGATTGATAAATAGTTGCACATTTTGACAACCCTGTGACACACAGGGCAGGTTCTGCTGTCCCACCCTCCAGCTTTCCCTATGCTATACTAGAGTGCTGTGCCCAGTGGACTGGTCAGGTTGCAGGCCACATACTGGCTGTATTGATAGAGCATGGGTTCCTCACGCCTCCAGGTGTGACCCTACTCCTCCCCTGTGTGTCCAAGCTGAGCACTTCCCTGGGGACTGCTCAGCTTTGTCTCTGTATACACTCACCTCTCTGTGCTAGGTTCGTGCCCCACACAGCCAACCCCAGAATGAAAGGTCCTAACTTGTGGTCCCAGCCTTGAGAGAGGCAGCAGTGTCTGTTACGCTTCGTGCCTGGATGTCCCTCATGCGCTTTTAGATGGGGCTTTCTTGGAGGTGTCTTGAATCTAGAATTTGTGATTGATTCATGGATCAATGCTAAGATTAAGGGTGCTGGGATTAAGGCTGGATCAGTTGAGTGATTGAATGGGCCCCGCCTTAATCCCAGCAGTCTGGATAAGATAAAAGGACAGCAAGAGGTTTGTCTCTTTTTGCTCCTCTTGCTTCTGCTGTCTTCTGCCGTGAACTGTTGCTCTCTGCCCTGCAACACACCCACCTTGGAGCCAGCCAGTGAGGGATTCAGACCTCTGCAAATCATGAGCGGAGTAACCCTTCCCTCATTTTAACTTTGGGTATCAGGTATTTTGTCTCAGCAATGAGAAACATAACGGAAGCACAGGCTAATATTGCACTTAAGCCTCAACCTGCAGACCAGCTTCCCTCGGGCTCTTTGGGTCTTGGCTACAGTCAGATCACACAAGTTCTGTTTCCCATTCCATTCCCTGCTCTCTCTGGTGTGTCACCAGCTTCAATGCCCACACTTCTGAGGAGCAGTTGGGACCCCAAGTACACAACAATCCTGGCTCCTCCAGCCAAGCAGTGACTCCATGAAGCTCTCTGTTTGGAAGCTCCTTAATTTGTTTCTCATGGTAGTGCACGAATTGAATTCAGGGGCTTTTGCATGTTAGGTGCACCACCATCAAGCTCTGTCTCCAGCCCTTTTAAGTTTTATTTTTGAGACAGGATCTTGCTAAGCTATCCAGGCTGACCTCAAATTTACCATGCTCCTACCTCAGCCTCCCAAGTGGCTGGGCCTGCAGGTGGGCACCACGATTCTCGGCTCCAGAAGCCCTTCCACCTTGATGATTTAAATATCTGCATTGCCATCACAATGCCTGGCTCTTGGTACAAGAATCATTTCCTTTGTCTGAGGAAACTTTTATATTTTTAGGGAAGGGTCTACAGGGTGTTCAGGGTCGCACTACTAGATCAGACTCATAGTGGTCCACCTGTTTATAGCCTCCCAAGAGCTGGGATTACAGGCATGCACCACTACACCCAGTGTCAATTGCCCTGTGAGTGTGCCCCGGGGGTGGGGCTGGCAGGGGAGGCCTGGGGATCAAACCCTTAGCCCCTGCGCCTGTTTGCAGGCACTTTAATCTGCTGAGCTATTTGGCTGGCTCTGTCTGAGAAAACTTTCAAGATATGCTTAGACTAGTCATTTGGAAATTTCATGGTGGTATGTTGGGGATGGTTTGTTTTTTTTTTAGTGCTGGGCACTGGGTGAGTCCTTGCAGGATACAGAGAATTGATATCTAGTGGAGAGACAGCCTGGCCCTTTCACCTCTCATCTCTCTTTGGCCTCACTGTTGTACAGATGTTGGACCTTCTAGTCCAGGCACTCCTACTTTGATCTTCATCTCTGATTCCATTCTCTATATTCATTTTTACCAGATAATTTTAATTTCCAGGAGCACCTTCTTCCTGACCCTTCTTTTCTGTGCCTTGCTCCTGTCTCAGTTGCCCATCTGCCCCTTCTCTGGTAGGATTCTGTCAGTGCTCCTGCTGTGGTCTGTGTGGCTCATTCTGAAGGCTTCCCTGCATCTCGCTGTGGCATCGCAGGTTATGCATGCTGGGAGGAGCAGTGGTGGACTGCCTGGAAGCCCAGCATTGTGTATGGACAAGGTCCAGGCACATTGTCACCATGGGCAGTGAGTCACCACACTGTGGCTGTGGTGATGACAGTGTCTGTTGGTGGCTGCACTACAAGACCTCCTTGCTCTCTTCTTTTGGGTCTGCAGTGTCTCACTGTGGCTTGGATCACAGCTGCAGATGATGGGCTCGGACTGGAGGTCCCCTGGGAACTCACAGACGGTATTTTCCTTGACAAAGTGAAGGTGGGGTCAGAATAACATATCCTCCTTTTCTTTCTCTGTGCCTTTCATGAAAATGCAAGGTACTTGTCAGGGTCAGCCCGTTCCTCCCTCAAGAAAGGTTGGAGGGCAGCAGGGATGCTGAGCCTGCCCCCTTTGAGGTGTTCGCCCAGTACCAACAATCACTAGAGACCTCTCTATAGGGGAAAAATACATTCCTTTTCCAGCCACCTTAACTCTAGAGTTTTCTGTTGACTTCTAGCCAAGGATATTTCTCTTAACTTTCTGGGAAAATCTGAAAGAGAGATGAAATTTTCTGTTCTTTTCCTTGTCTTCCAGTTGTCAAAAGGAACCACTGTTGTTTTTTGCCGACATCACTAGCTAGGTACTTATTTTTACCTTGTTAGAGAGATCTAAACTTTGATCATCACAGGAGAACCACCCAGAGAGTTCATATGGATCAAAGGTAGACAGATGAAGACCTCAGGGCCACATCTGGCCCACTTCCTGTTTTTATAAATAAAGTTTTATTGGAATATAGCCATGTTCATTTCTTCCCATTTTTGTCTGAGGCCGTTTTCTTTACAGCTCAGTTGTGCAGTGAGCTGTCACTGAATGCCACACACCCAGTACTTTGTAAAGAATACAGGCTTATTTGGCTCATAGATCTGGAGGCTCGAAAGTCCAAGAGATGGCACTGCCATCTGGCAAGGCCATCTTGCTGTGCCCTAATATGTCTGAGGGCATCCCAAAGGTAGACAAACAAGCATGCTAGGGCAAATGTCTGCTGCTCTTCTTGGAAAGCCAGGGCTCTAGCCTCCTGACTCACCCCATCTTCTCCCCAGCTCCAGATAGCACTGACATAGGAACTTGGGGATTGGGCTTCCAGTACGGGAACATCTAGGTGCATGTTCAGCCCTAGCCAGCTATTTCTACACTACAGCCACAGAGGTGAGTGGTCGAGATTGGTACTGTGTCCCCAGCAGCTGAGGTGTTTGCTGCCTGCCCCAGAAACCTTTGTTGCCCCTGGATTGCAGGGTGGTAAGGGACACCTGGCCAAGTGGGCTCTGTCACTATCGGTTCGGAGACAGTTGGTGTGGGTGACAGGAAAGGAGAAGCGGGGTTTGAGGGAGCCTACTGAGTGTCATGCAGAGGAGCACTTAGCATGTGGACGCTGGCATTGGCCAACGTGCCAACCAGGTGAGTCACAGGTGGGCAGGCCTGACCCCACTCCCCCAGCTCACTGTTTCTGTCCTTGAGACACCAGGGGCATGTCTTAGTAAGGTGGAAACAGCAGTGTATTGAATTATACCGGCACTTCTACTGTGTCAGACCCTATGCCAAGCCCCTTACCATGGCTGTCTGCTGCAGTGTGGGTATGGCTCATTACGTGGAGGTTCATGGTACCCACAGTGAGGTCCTAAAGGGCCAGACCCTCTGTAAGATGAGAGGCCTCAGCAGTGAGTCCCTTGCTGGGAAGTGAGAGCATGATATGAGAGGAGCCCTGGCCCCTGGCCCTCTGCATAGCCAGTCCCATCTATTGTCATACAGCCAGACCCCAGTGCTGGGACTTCGGGAGTATAGACCTCTTCTCTTCAGGCACGACCTTATCTCTGGCACTCCTCTGTAGCAACACAAAGTGGATAAGATGATGCCATGTAGAAGCTTTGATGCTATATAGGAGTGGACTTGCAGTGCCAAACATGCATTTCCATAAAGTTTTTGGGAGATCCAACTTTGCCAAAGAGTTTACTCAGGGATGGAGGAGAACAAATTTTGAGGGGAACTGGTGTGTGACAAGAGAAAGTTCTGTTGAAATGTCATATGGAAATGTCTGACAATTACCTTGGCATACCTCAGTTCATGAATTTAATTCATTCCATGATTCTGGTGGTGAACTGAATGGGTCATGAAACAAAATAAATTTCCCCATAAGGCTCAGCGTAAATAAGGTTAGTCCATTCTGAACCATATGTATTTTTTTAGGCTACGATATAGGAAACAAAGCACAGGACAGTATGAAGAGACAGAACCGTAACCTTACTCACCTCGCTGTTCTTCTGCATGTTGAGGTTACCTTCGTCACTGCTCTGAGCTTTCCTCAGAGCCATGTTGTATTGAGTAGTACCGCGCAGCCCTGGATGTGCTGGGACACTTCCCAGCTGGTGAGCACAGGCATGTCTGTGACCTCCACTCAAGGAAGCCACAGCTGCATGTCAGTGGGGAAGGTGGCTGCAGTCGTGTTCATCGCCCTATGCAGAGCTGACTCAAACCGACTTGTTCTTGAGCAGAAGCATTGAGGAAAGGAGGTGTTACCACACGCAGGCATCTATCCATCTTGGGGATCTATGTCCAGGCAATAGGCAGAAGTTAGTCAGGGGAAATGCAGGAAGCCACTCACAGGGCTGCTTGCTGCCATGCTGCTGAGCTAGTGGGTGACTAGAAAGTGCACTGGCCACCAGGAGAATACCCTTGGCGGGGACATCACTGACACCATGGAAATAAGGGAAGAATTTCTTAGAGCCTGCGAGGGGGCCAAAGAAGGTGGAGAAAGAGGCCGTGTGCCCTGTCCATCTAGGAGGGGACTTGCTCAGAAAGTGCCAGGACAGTGGTCTTGGCCACCGGCGTGCAGAAGCAAGTGCTAGAGTCTCACCTGTGTTTACCAAGGAAGTGAGGAAGGAGGCTTCCCTGAGTGGGGTGGATGCAATCATTTCATTGGACCACTGGCCCAGAGGCCTGCTCACAGGGCCATGGCTTGGGAGGCGGTCTACGCACCAGTGGGGGCCACTGGGGCAGATTCTGCCCTGGGCTGGGCCTTTGCTTGCAGCCTTGTTGATGGCTTCTGCTTCCCAGGAGCCGCTGTTCTGGCCCGCTGACTGCCGCTGTGATAGCGAGAGTCTGAGCAGGAAGAAATAATAAGCACTCTCTGTGAGGCAGTGCTGAACACAGTCAGACAACCTCAATTTTGCTACCTAGAAAAACACTCCTGAGCCCTAGGTGTCAGGTGAGGCACTCTAGTACGTGCTTCCTGCAGGGTTTTCCACCTGACCTTCAGAGAGTGTTAGTTATTTACAAGAGGAAAGTACCTGAGAGTTTCTTAGAGCCACTGGCTTGCATCAGCAGGGATGAGAGGGTCTTTGTCCTCATGTCCATTTTCCAGGTGGGAACACTGAGGCATAGGGCACTGACGCTGCTAAGGTGACATTATTCAGGAGGGCAGAGGCAGGACTTAAAGGAAGTCAGCAGATCTCAGGCTGTGCGTGTGCCGGGCCAGGGTGCTGCTGGTCCACAGCGAGCCTGCGTGTGAACAGCAGGGGGACAGCGTAGCAGGTCTGTTCACAGAGGGGCTGGGCCTGTCTAGCTGTGCTCTTGATCTGACTAGGACTGTCTCCCTGCATGTTCGCAGTCACAGCCTATGAGGAGCGAGGTCTGGTGTGGATCAGGGCTGGGCTGAATGATTGTGGTTGGTTCCACGACTCAGATCCTTCTTATTCATTCATTACCGATTCCACTTCTGTCCCCACCCTGGCCTTCTGGGGCCACACCTGCGCCTTCCTCCCCCCATCAAAGCTGTCCTAGCATAGAGCCAAAGAATTAGTTGCATCAACCCTGCATCAACAGCTGGCCTGTGCCACATCCCTCTCTTCTCCCAGCAGGAGTCGCAGGGTCTCCCTAGAGGAGCAGCAGGTCCTGTGGGAATCCAGAGGAGGGAAGCAAGGTGCTTCCCCCTTCTTTCTGCCTGTGTGGGGTGAGGAGCGTGGGCTGCCCCTGCCTCCTGTCTCAGCTCCTGACTTTGTTCTCCTCCTTACAGGGAAGCTGAAGACTGGGCAGAGGGACATGAAGGGCTGCTGGGATCACCATGGTGGGCAGCAGTCTGCCTGGCCAGCAGCAGCAGGCGGGCATCTGTGCCCACCCTGGTGTCCCTACCTGAGACTGGCGGATGGTAGGGGTATCCCTGGGACAGCAGTCTTTTCTCCTCACTCCTCTTCTGGGCCTTGTATGAGCTCCCTAGAGAGAGAAATCACGCAGATCTGAGACGCGTCTCCTCCTGCTTTCCCTGTCCCTCTCCATCCCTCTCCAGGCCCAGCCACTGAGGGCAAAGCCCTCTTAAGCACCGCGCACCAGGCCTGGTGAGCAGAGATGGTTCTGCCATGCCCCTGCTGAGGTCACACCCCTGCAGTAGTCCTGCCTCAGCCTTGTCTGCAGAACTGTCTGGTTTCATACTTCTGAGCTCCTGAAGATGAGGACCAGAGGACAAGTCCGTCCTGATCACTTGGTCACTTCAATCCAGACCTCAGTTTGTTTCCAGAATATTGATCACACTGTGGAAACTGCCAAGCAGAGAGGGTGGCAGGGTGAAATCACCTCACTCGCAGCCCTTTCCTCTCAGACATCCCTGAACAGAGATGTCCACACTGGCTGAGATTGGCCCATGCAGTGTGGCTGCAGTGTCTTGGGGCCTTGGTATGGCTGCACCTTGTGCCCTAAATCCTGAGGTTGGGGCCCTAATCCCCATACCCCAGAGTACACTGGTGGAGGCAGGGTCTGCAGAGGTTGATTAATGAGGGATTCAGGTGGAGGCTCTAGCTCAGTCTGCCTGGGGTCCTCTGAAGTCAGGCACAGACACCAAGCCTCCAGCACACACAGGAGGACCACACAGACAACAAATGAAGCAGACTGCAAGTGGGGGAAGCCACCTACTTAAGCCACCGGATCCAAGGGTCCTTTTGTGACTGTCCAAGCAATTGTACCCACTTTGGTCCCAGGCTTTCACAGAGTTATGACGTGTACATGTATCCCCTCTGTCTTCTGTCCCTCTTCCATGTTCTGGTGACCCAGGTCCTTACACTTTCTGTTCCAGTACCTGTCCCCAGATCTTTTCTCTTTGGCAGAAATGAGAGGGAGTGGGGTGCTTTCCTGGACTTGGGGACAGTTGTCCCCATGCTATCACACCTTACTTGGTCTTACTGTCTGAACCATAAGAAACATGTCACATGAAGTCTCATCTCCAGTAAATTGCTGTTCATATCACAAAGGCTGTTTCTCTGGCTCATCCCATACCAGACATAGTTTGAAGAGAAACTTTTACTAGAGTTTAGTTTATTTGTTTTTCACAAATCAAGACACATTCGCTTGGGGTGAAATGGTGGCATCCAGGTGAAGGGGAAAATTGTGACTTGGCCAGAGCCAGCGTTCCAGCAGCAGAGCCATGTGAGCACTTGAAGCAGGATCAGCTGGAGTGCTCGGTGCAGAACACAGTGCTTAAGAGCGTGAGGCTTTTCACTGTACTCTGGGCATCTCGTCTCTGTCTCGGCAGCTCATTGATCTCAGAGCCGCCTCCAGGGAGAGAAGATTTAGGACGGGGCGGCCAGCTCAAATCCCATCGTGTGCAGGCTCTGGGCAACGTGACAGGGCCTGGTGTGGAGCCTGTTCACACTCTGTGAGTCTCTGTGTATAAATCACAGTGCAGGAAATTGCTCGGTGAAATGTTGTTCTCGGCCTCTGCACTTCATGCTCTTTCCTGAAGGAACTTCTATCTGGCAGTGGTAGAGATAAAGTTTGAGTTAATTCTGGCCGTTTTAAACAGTAATCAACATTTTCCAAATACGCCAACCTAGCATTTTTTTAGGACAATTCAATCTCCAGAGAATCTTAACATTCAGACTCCAGTCAAGTGGTAGATGCCGGCGAACCCAGGTTGGGTGGTGCTGAGAAATCTCTCGAGTGCAGAGTCCATCTCTAAGTGTGACAGCTTTGTTTGTGAGCCATGTGTGGTCAGAACAGCTGCCTTCCTTCTTGGTGGGGAGTTGGTGCCTACACAGAGCGCAGCTGCACTGTCTTTCCACCCCTTCATGTACCCTACTTCCTTTTACTCTTTTTTTTTTTTTTTTTGGACAGGGTCTCACTACACAGTTTGGACTTATAGTGCTTCTGGTGTCTCAGCCTCCCCAGTGCTGGGATTACAGGTGTGTGCCACCACATCCAGCTGCCAGCATGGTGCACCCAGGGTTCCGGGACCAGTGTAGCATGCAGTACCAGGGATCGAACTTAGGTCCTTGTACTTGCCAGGCAGGTGCTTAGACCACTGGGCTATCTCCCTAGGCCCTTTTACTCTTATTTGAGAAAGCCGAATAACGATGAGAATAAAATGGTGGCAGCTTTCATGTGATTTTTAATGTTTCAGGCTGTTGTGAAATGCGTTGTGATTTTTGCCGTGGCTAACTTCAGAGGTCTTTGTGCAGAATGGTCGGCCACTGCAGCCACGGGGTGTATTGTGCTGTGGATGATGCCCAGTGGCATGGACAGAATTAACGCAGCCATGCGTGGTTAATAATGGAGATAAGTTTGGCTCCTTTGACCCTGGGGGGACATCCCAGAGGGACTCACACAGACTATGATTCAGTTTCCTTTGCAACTGAAATGACAGAGTAGACACAAGATGGACAAGGCTGCTGCGGGGGTGACCCAGCACACTGTCTACAGGAAACTCTTCATTTGTTTCGTGTTTATTGGCATCTGTACTGGTAACACATCGTGAACAGCCATCGTGGGGAGCTGCTGCGTGTCCATAACGCATCTTCATTCTTCCTGCGTCTCTTCCTCTCCTCCGACCTGCCCCCACCGTCTCTGGGCTCCTTCCCATTCACAAAAGCTCCACCTCCCTGCTGTCTTTTTTATTTTGCCCTTTAATTGCCTTACATGTTGGGTCTCGTGCTAGACAGCCAGTGGACGCTCCTGCGGCTTGTTCATCTGCTTTCCTCCTCCTCTTTTCCTCACTTGTTGCCAGGGTGGGGCGCACCTGGGCATAGAGCAGGTCCTCGGCGGTAACTGCTGCAGTGGCTGCCAAAGAGAGTGCCGGGAAGCAGTGTGCTCAGGGCAGCTGGCGTGGCACCAGTGAGCGTCCCTTCCTGTGGTCTCACCAGAAAGGCAGTCACCTGTTTATGGTGACAGATGACTGCAGGGTGTCCCTGCACTGTGGCTGGGCCCCTGGGACACCCACCTCAGCCAGCATGAGCCACGGGGTTCCTGGAGGCAGTATGGACTCTCATCTCTTTCCCTGGGATGTAGGCTCTGTACTTCCTTAAAGTTCCTGGGCAGAGTCCAGTGATCGGCCAGGACAAAATGACAGCCTGTGAATTTCCTCTCAATCCTTTGATTTTTCCTGTCCTGTTTCTTGATAGTTTTTTTTTTTTTTTCTTAATGTATTTGGTGCAGAGTTCAAAGCTCGGACTCCTAGTGATCCTCCCGTTTTCAGCCTCCCTAGCACTGGGATTACAGGCATGTGCCACCACTCCTCATCTCAGTGGCCAGCTCAGCACACCTGGAGGTGGCTGCTGTGGCATGAGGTGCCAGAAGTCGAGCCCCAGTCCTTGCACTCGTCTAAGCAGATGCTTAGTCTGCTGAGCTATCTCTTTGGCCCATCCTGTTTCCTGATAGAGTGGAATCCAGGGGCTAGGTCTGCGCTGGTTAGGTAAGGAAGTCTCTGACTGTGGACTCAGTGGGCTGCTGTGTGCACTGCATCTCACAGTGCCCTTTGGTGACTCTGGAGTCCCTCCCATGTCACTGTCCCCAGCCAACAAGCCCAGCATTACCCAAGGAGGCTGAAGAGAGGGTGTAGCTCAGGCAACTTTAGGGCATGAGCAGGACAGTGGCTATCAGATAGGTGCCAAGCTACTGTAGCGGGGGGTCCTGAACAGTGCCAAGAGAGGGGAAGCGATGGTTTCTGTGGCACCTGAGAGTTTTTTGCAGTGAGAAAAGCAGTTTTTCCCCTGGGTGAGGGGCTCACGTGGGAGAAGGGAGAGGCTTGAAAGCCTGTGTGCTCCTCTCGGGGAACTTACTGTGAAGCATAGCAGAGGACGGGACGGTGTCAGGCAGAGGGCCGCATGGGGAGGGAGGCCTGCCGTTGGAAATGGAACCAAAAGGTTATTAGCAAGCAGGGTCAAGCATCCTGTCAGAAGAGGGCAGTACTCAAGCTGTGGAGGACAAGAGGGAACCCAGTGATGCCCCATAGGAGGCAGCCGGACCAGAGCCCACAGTGGGCAGCAGCAGGGTGCTCTGCCAGGCCGCTGTCCCGCTGCTTTGGTGTCGGAAGGCAGCCAAGTGCATGCGTTGTGGTATTTCCCCTAGTCTCCTGCTTTTCTTCTCTTGTTTTGAGAATGTTATGAAAAATTCTGTGTGACCATTCTGTGCCCTCATTAGGACAATATTTGTGTGGGGTGGGACTAAAAATTATAGTGAATGTTGAAACCTTTATAATGCAGTAGGAGACCCATTGGCATGACTCCCCCTCAGAATCCTCCTCATTTTAACACGGGTAGCCCATCCTCCTGGCTTCTTTCTGAAGCAGCTCTGAAATTCTCCTTTCTGGGGATCTTTGGTTGTGTTGTCCTGCCTGCCTCAATGTCCCGAGTGGACTCAGAACAGCTCCTTTCATGGTCACTGTGACTTGGGGAAAAGAGCCAGAATTGACGCAGTCCTGACCTGGTGCATAAGGCTGTCGAGGAAGCCCCTCACACTTCCAAGGCATCTTTCTGTCAGGTGGTGCTGCACACAGCATTCGCCATATTTTTGATCATGCCTCATAAAGATCCTGTGGAAAGAGCACCCCAGACCTGCTCCAGGAAACGGCAGGGGTGATGGGACGAGTGTGCTTGGAGCAGGGTGAGGGTGTTAAAGCAGATCCAAATCCAGGGCAATGTGCCTTTTATAACAATGCACTTTTTTAATGTAAACATTCACAGTAGCTTTTATTCAATTCATACCTTGAATTTTACTGGCGTAGATACAAAAAGAGGCAGGCATCTGTCATTTTCCTCTGGATTACAGTTCTTCCTAAGTGTCTGGCCCAGAAGTGCTCAGCTCTGTAGCACCAGCCTACTCAGGACACACAAGGCCTTGTGTTCGACCTGTAGCACCTGAAAAACAATCTGGGCATCATAGAAATGCAGAGGTTTGTGGAGAATGGATATTTTTCTTGAAAGGAATGTACTTGGAAGGGCTTTTAAAAATCCTTTCAGTTGTGGATGATGTCTTTGATCGCTATATGCCCATTAAAGAGCTTTTCTTTCTTGTGGATTTAACAAGAAAAAAAAAAAAAAAACATCAAAGCCTTATAGGGCCCACATAGCAATAGCCAGTTTCCTAAATGGCTGGCCTGGAATTAGCAAAGGGTGGGCTGTAGAGAGCTGCCTTTCTGCATGCCCCATTCCAGGGCTGGATGGAGCCAGAGGCACAGGAGGAGACAAATGCGGGACGAGGCAGTGACTTGGGTTTTCAGATTCCGGGGGAAAGGCAGGGTCACGGTGTCCCACATTCGATGGCTGTGGGCATTCCAAAATCAATAGTAGTCACCACCCGTGTCCTCGAGTAATCACCTGCGCTGCAAGGTGTTTGTGCCCCCTGACACCTAGCACCGACGTCCACTTCCTGTTTTCAGGCACTTGGTGACAGTGTGCCGTGATGTGTTTTCTGAGATCAGATCAGCTCCACAAGGCTGACCTTGCCAGGCATCCCAGGGGTCACTTCTCAGTACAGGAGGGCACCGCTGGGTCTGCTCTGTGTGCGATCAAGGCCTGCGTGAGGGAGGAGACTCGCCTCCCCAGACCCGCAGTGTCTTACGCAGAACTACAGCTGGTTGTGTGGCCTTGAAGTCATTGGTCGTCAACAGAGGCAGTTAATTTTCAGTGTGTCAAGAGGCAGGAGAAAGGGCTTGGCAATGGAACTAAGAAATTAGCAGAGCCCCTGCCTGGTGCCTCCTTGCTCCTCACATCCACAGCCAGGTCAGCAGGGACTGAAATGTGATCAGGAAGAGAAGCCTGGGCTTTCATCTTGGGCACCGATGTGGTCTCGTCGTGCCCCTAACCTGGCAGTTGGTACTGCTCACTAGAAACACGAATCCTCCGAGGGGAGTGTAGGGCAGGTGTCAGCCTGGTCACAGCAGTGTCATTCGCAGAAAGGCGAGAGCCCCTCCAGTGACTGGCTGCAGTGACCACTGTGATACAGCCAGGGCCAGAAGGACCCAGCGTGGCTGCTGAGACAAAGAGCCACGTACTGAGGGGCTTAATCAACAAGAGAAATTCATTTTTCACCCTTCTGCAGGCCAAAAGTCAAAGGCCAAGGTGCCAGCCAGCACGGCCAGGTTTAGGCATCTCTGACAAAAGTAAACAAAAAAGGGGGATATAAATGTACAACTTCTGGGTCTTAAATTGTTGGTGTCTCCTTGGACCTTCTGTGCCTTGGAGGCTGAGAGCTGCCTGATGTGTGTGTGTGTGTGTGTGTGTGTGTGTGTGTGTGTGTGTGTGTGACACGGAGACCTGAACTACAACCCTAGCCATTTTTTTTTTTTAATTTTGAGACTATGTCACTAACTTGTAATCTCTCTGCCTCAGCCTCCCAGAATTCTGGAATTACAGGCACACACTTCCTACCTGGCTTGTCTGGGGTCTTTTTTATAAGACACCCATCTATCTCTAGAGCTCTGCTTCCATGCCCTAAGTAACTCCTTTTATAAGAGCAGTAATTCCATCCTGCAGATACGTCCTCTCCAACCATGGCCCTGGGGGCTGGGATGTGAACAGGCCGAAGGACATAGACCCTCCGCCCGTGATAACATAGTGCTATGTCACTGGTCCTTAGAAGAAGGTTCTAATGCACACAGAACCTAGAGGGCACTATGCTAAGTGAAATATCCTCAGTGGTCACAAAATGGCCAATCCCATGAGAGTCCCCTGACCTGAGGTCCCTAGAGCAGTGGCACAGTGAAGGGGAGGCAGGGTTGGGGAGTAACTTCCCAGATACATAGCTTCAGTTTTGCAATTTGAGAAGTTCTGAACATTGTCAGTGTGACAGCCACACAACAGTGTGAGCCAGACCTGAGTGTTTCTGAAAGATCCAGGCTGTTCAGTTTTTGCTTAGTTTTCGTTTTGCAAAAACTGACTTGAATTCTTAGAATAGCGGGAAGGAGAAGCCTTTTGACAACAGTATTAACTGGAATATATATTATATTATGTTATATTAATTGTTTTTTAATTTTCTGAAATCTGGGACAATGTTAAGCTTTGGGTACCACGGTGAAATTAATTGTCCTTTCTCTAAAAATTCAGAGCTGAACTCTTAAATAGTTATTAACCTGGTAAGGAAAACGAGGTGTTTCATAAAAGCCCAGAAATACCTGGAGAGGAAATCCCTTTAAACTCCTTTGGAAAGTGAGCAGAAGGGGTTAATCTTTAGGCACAAAAGCCTTCTAAAATCCCCAGAATTAGTGTTGGGGGCTCTAGCGGCCCTTGGGGCTCTTCTAGTTGGCTCTCTGGGGAAGCCTTGGTTACTAACCCGTGACAGAAAAGTCTTCTGGCCCTCCCTTTCTGCCTGCCTGCCACCAGCCCAGAGGACAATGCTTCCTTTGTCCTTCCTAATAGTTCACTTTCTTTAAAGTGGTAGAGTGTAGACTTTCTCTGGAGGTGGCCAGGGGAAAGGGATCCTTGTTTTTTGGCATCAGTGAGTGAAGTGCGGCCTTGTGACTCTAGCACATGATAGTTGAAATGTCTCATTCCTTAATCAGCACCACTGAGTCCTACTAGGAGGCCACTGTGTAACCCCTGAGGCACCTGGCATCAGTCCCCTCACTGCACAGAGAGAGGCCCTTGTCTTCTCCCCCTATTCTGGTCCCAAGTAGAAGGGACAGGCCATGTAAAGAGAGGCACTGTCTCCAAGCAGCCATGGTACATGAGATCCTACGCTCTCTGTCCTGCAGCTCCCACTCCAGGGACCCTGGAGAAAACTATCACTGGCTACTTGTTTTTTTCTTTCTTTCTTTCTTTCTTTTTCAGTACTGGGGGTTGAACTCAGGACCCTGTGCTTGCCAGGCAAGTGCTTATTCTACTGAGCTATCTCCCCAGCCCACTGGCTACTTCTTAATGCCTTCAAGAAATTAAAAAACACTACTGCCCCATGCAGAGACCTCATGTGTATGCTACTCACCCTTATGCTAGGTGACAGAGGAGTCTGCTGAGGCTCCTGGAGGAGATGTAGACCTCAGAGACCCCACAGCCAAAATATCTAAATCCCAGCCAATATCCCTAAAGCTGCTGTTGTATTTTTTGTTTAATTTTTTTTTCTTGTTATGAGTCCATGTGTGCGGTGCATAATGGTGATGCTCATCGTGGTGGGTTGGGACATGCACCTGGCATATCTTATCCTTTTTATGTCCCCTCCCCATTTGCAAAAGACCTGTCTTCCTGCTTCCAGGCATCAATGAGGATGAGAGCCCGTGTTCATGGCTACAGCTCAGCTTTCTTTCAGCGTTCATAGGGGCTTACTGCAGACCAGGGCCAGAATGCGAGCTGTGTCTGTGGTCTCCTGCATCCTGGACACGTTAGCAGCATAGTGAAGGGCAGCGCTCCAGGTGTGGGGTCCGTCCCCACTGTGTACCCTAGAGATGTCTTCTTTACACTCTTAATAACCAGGATACATTTTGTGTGTGTGTGTGTGTGCAGTTTTTCCTCCCTCTGTTGAAGTCCCCATGGGGGTCTCCTCTGTGGGAGTAGCAGAAGCAGCATCCAGACTGGATCCAGTTTGGGGGTCAGCTTAGGGTGACCGCTTAGAGCTGGGACCTCCTATGTCCCCAGCATGGCTATCTCCACTTTATCCTCTGTAGTCAGCCTTACCCTGACAGCACTCTGATGGGTGGGGGACAGGGGCGTGGAGGGAGTGGGATGGGACTGGGACCCCACTTTGGAGACCCCAGCCAAGCCAGGGTCCTCCCTGTGCCACCCGCCAGGTTCTCCTCGAAACAGCTGGGAGCCATGTGTGTCTCCACACGCTCTCTCCCCAGTCCTGTGCCACAAGGGAGGATTCGTCACAAGCCTCATGAGGGCTTGCACAGCCAGAATAAATTCTATAATCAAACGTGTCTCAACCAAGTTCTGTAACATCTGTTTATGTTACGTGGCCCTCTTTGATAATGATGTTTCCCCCCACTCCTTGTGGATGGAGGAAAAAAACCTTAATTTTAGATTGTAGAGAAATGTCCTGTGGCAATTATTTTTGTTTTCTTTGCCAGGATGCGTGCAAATCAATGAGATCTGTTCCCAGCACCAGAGCGCTGAGAACCCTGATTAGGGAGCTCGTGCCCACAATGGCGGGTGATGACTGTCAGCAAACAGCCTGGGCACGAGGGCCGGGCAGGGCGGGGGCTGGCAGGCGGCTGCTGATGCAATTAGGGCTCGTTGTCGTGTGAAATGAGCCGTCATTTAAATTATCTGCTCTTTTCCTATCTATTAGCCTGCTGGAAAAGAGACAGTGATATCTAAGAAAACTTCAGCTGATCGCTAACTAGCTGAATCACCCAATTTTCCCCTTTAATGCCACATTGTACCGTATTGTAGCAGTTAGCAAACGGCCTCCTTTGGGTTCCTGTCCCATGCATGGAGTGAAGGTGGGAGGGACAGGCAGTGTGTGGGAAATCTCAGGGTCGCTGTATGGGGAGGTTTTGGCTGTGCAGCAGGGTTGGGCTGCTCCAATGGTCTTGGCCAAGGGGGCTTCTTGCTTCCTGAACCTTCTGCTGGCCTATTTCCTTTGTGGTCTTTGAGCTAAATGACACCTAGTCTTTGGGGAATATGTCTGAGTTCCCTTGGAGCCACCGTAGCACAAAATCCAGACCCAGCACTTCTAAACAGCAGGCTTCATTACTCATAGTTCCCTAGGCTGAAGCCAGAGGTCAAGGTGTCAGGTCCTGTGTACACACACACATACACACACACACACACACACACACACACACACACACACACACACACACAGGCCCCAGGTGACAGAAGTGAGGGATCTGTGTGGCTTTGATACAGGGAAACCTCCAAATGACACAGGGAGAAAAACTGATCTTCCAACCTAAAAGCTACCTGGGATGAATTCCTGTTGTCTAAAACCAAAGAATGAATTTTAAGAACAAATGGAGGTTATGAGCAGAATATATTTATTGAGGGAAAGAAAGCTCCTTTCTGAGAGAGGGACAGGAGGGGGGGCCCTCCCAGTGAGTGGGTGTTCCCTGGGAAGTTGTCTCTTCCAGGGAGTTTTATAGAGGAAAACCATGTGGTGAGGTGGGTCTAAGGTGGTAGAGAAGACATGGGAACTCGCTTAGATGGGCATGAGGTGGGACAAAACTGTAATCAACCAATGAGATTACAAGCACCATTGCTCAGGTAAAATTGATTAAAATCGGGATCAAATGGAAGAACAAGTCACATAGCAAGTGGGCAAGAATCTCTTCCTGTTGGGGTTGGGCTAGTGACTCTTTTAGGCTCTTTCAAGATGATTGATACTTATTTAGCATCTCAGTCCCTGATGCCCATTCTTAAGGAACTGTGTGACTACATTTGTTTACTCTTGTCTTAAGATCTGGCCCACAGCAGAGGAGTGTCTGTCCATAGTTACAAGGCCATCGTGTCTTCCACATATATCATCCTTGAGGGCCTGGCCCTGTCTAACTGCCTATAATATTTCTATCTAATTTAGCTGCCTACAATAGCTTCACCCTCATGAACTGGTCCCCCAGGCCTTATTCCTAATACCTGCCATTGGGGGTCTTGTCTTGACCCAGGAATTTGGGGAATAGCCACATGTGTTCAAACCTTGGCCAGCACAACATGCAGTTTGTGTGAGGAAAACGCTCCCTCTCCTTTCTCCCAACTCTGAGATTCTAGTAGGGTGGAGGAGCCAGATATGTTCTACAGCGGGGCACTGTCTGGGTTCTGAGCCATACATGTACCCTGCCATTTCCTGTGCACCAGGGCTGTCGAACTCCAGTGTGACATGGGTGCCCTGGCTCCAGGATGTGAAATCCCACCCTAGGGGAGGAAGAAGAGCTGGTGACAGAGAAGGAAGGGCCTGCTGGGAGGACCAGCAAGATGGCATCACCGTGCCTTGTAGGGGCCAGGGTCCTGCTGTAGGGTGGCTGAACTCTGGCTGCTGCTTGGAGCTAGAGGGAGCAGGCCTTGGCTTTTCTTCTGTGAAGTTGACAAAATGGTTTGCTCACTCCCTCCACAATTGTTTTCTGAGTCTCCCAGCATGGATCCCAGCTGTAGAGGTGGACTGGTATAGAAGAGCAGGCCTGGCTCCTGCTCCTGGAGACAGTTTTCACCCCTTGCTGCTAGGTTCTGGGAGAAATGCACCAGCATGCTGCTCCCGTGGGCAGGGTGTGGATGCCTGTGCCTCTCGGGCACTTGCCAGCCCCAGAGGCCACGTTGGTTGTGCTCCAGCATTAGGGTTAGTCAGCCCTAAAGCTGACTTCCGTGGAGCCCATCAGAGTCTAGGATGAGAAGGTGCTGCCCCATTGCCAGTGTAGCTGACATCACTGCAGAAGGTCACTGAGCTGCTCTGTGGAGGACAGTGGCCTCTGTGCCACCTTGCTTGTGCCTCCCCACACATGCAAAAGCAGTCAGTGTAGACAAGGATGCCAGGCTGTGTCCTGGGCACGTGTGGTCACCAGTCAGAGGTGTGATGCTGAAAATGACACCTCCTGAGACTGACATGAGCATGGCACAGGTGGCCGCTGTTGTTCAGTTGTCTCTGGCTTTTATTACCATGACTTTGGTTCACGAATGAGCAGGAGAACATAGCTGTCACTGTTCCTCAGCTGGCTACCGCTGGAGGGTGAGTGCATTGTCCAGCCACACAGCTGTGGCCGCTGCTCTGGGAGTCTCAGGAAGTTCTCCTGGATGGCTTAGTATTTTGTTTCCCCTGTTAATTCTCTCTTTCTCTCTATTTCTTTTTATTTCTCTCCATCTCTCTTTTCCTTTCTCTCATTCTGGGCATTGAATCTAGAGCCTTTACCCTATTTTTTTTTTTTTTTTTTTTTTTTTTTTTTTTTTTTTTTTTTTTTTTTTTTTTTTTTTTTTTTTTTTTGGTTAGGGCCTGCAGTCATTTCTTGGCTACCTACCTTGTATTTTGGAACCTATTACAATGATGGTTTAAGATTCCAGGCCTTCTGGCTATGATGTAGGTCTTATATGTAGCTTTTACTCCTTTGTTACCGCTAAGGGGGCTGCAGAGAACACATCCCAGAAGTCAGCTCTACAGAGACAGCGGCCTGGAAGGTGGATGGGGTCCTGAGCAAGTCTGTGCCCTCTTGGCACAAAATGAGGGGAAACCTGTAGGAATGGTTCCATCACTTTTCCTGAGAACTACTGCCCTAGGAGCACAGCCCTGCAAAGCCTGGGCTGTGGACTCGTGGCCTCCAGTGCTGTGGGAGATGACGTGCCTGTTGCTTCATAGCATTTGTGGTGATTTACCTCAGCCCCCAGAAAGTGATGTGCAAGCTTAAGCATCACCACAGAGGAAAATGAATCAGATGAATCCATATTAAGATGTACTAATAAAACTATAGTAGCTGAGGGGAGAGTTCTTCCAGTAGCCAAGGAGGAAAAGAAAGACACGTGTAATGAAGAAAAATAAGATAGGTCTCAGATTTCTCATAGGCACTCCATGTAGAAAGACACTGAAAAAATAGAGTGTTGTTGAGGGAAAATGTACAGCCCCAGTGCCTAAAACCCAGGCAGACCATCCTTTCAGGTTAAGGACATGGTGAGGCACTGAGATCATGAACATATTCCAGAAACGTGGCACCCATCTTGGGTGGGCTGGGCCACATGTAGGTGTAGGGCTGGTAGGAGGGGAAGAGGCTATGTTCTTATAGGGTGACTAAGTATCTGTGGGAAATACTTCACAAATGTGAACACCAAGACTGTAACAGTGGTACAGTCTGTTGCAGGATTTGCAGAATAGAGATTTGGGCCATCTGAGGATGTCACCACCACCAGGACAGGCCCTTCTCCTTGGTGGAAGACAATGTGACAGATAGCGGGGGAAAATATAGGCAGGGAGGTAAAAAAGGAAGCGTTCGGGTGCATAATGTAAAATGATAAAAAGACAGATACACCATAGAAGTCTCAGACTTTTTCCACCTTGTCCCATTCTGTCTATTATGGTGCAGACCCAAAATGTCCCGAGCAGTCTCGCAGGCTCAGAGCTGACTGGGCCAGTGCTAAGTCCATGGCTCAATGTACTGTTAGGAAGTCGGCCTTGGTTAGAAAAGGTATTTCTTAGTGACTTTTCTCACTGCTGGGCAAAAACACCTGGTGGCCACCCACGCTTAAAGGAAGAGAGCTTTATCTTGGCTCACAGTTTCTGGAAGTTTCAGTCCATCGTAGGCTGGTTCCAAGGCAGAAATGGCGTGACACAGAGACAGGTGGAAGGAAAGCTGCTCATGCCGTGGTGGATGCAAACAGAGAGCTGAGGAGGGAGGGGCTGAGGGGAGGCCCAGACACTCTTCCAGGTCAGCCCGTGGTGACTTCCTGTAAGCAGGCCCCATCTCCTGAGCCGCCCCTGCTGCGGAGCTCTCCACGGAGCGTATAATGGCCCCCACAGTCCAGTCACCTCCCAAAGCGTTCATTTCTGAGCATATGAGGGTCTGGGGACATCCTAGACCCAGATCCTGACAAAGTGTGTCCCTGGGGGCTTGGCCTTGCAGGGCATATTTTCCTCCCTGATTCTTCCCTTTTTTCGCTGTTTGCGGGCTGCCATGAGGAGATCTGCATCACTCTGCCAGGCCTTTCCAGGATGTCACTTCTGCCTTGGACCCAGCCAATGTTGGACTGAGCCTATGTCAAAATAAGCCTCTCCTCCTGCAGGTTACAGAAGTCAGGTGTTTCATTCCAGCAGTTAGAAGTTGCTTTCATCAGATTTCAGAATGGGAAACCCACAAACTCTTCTTGAAATGCTATAGCAAGAGAAGCTTTTAAAGGGAAGTGTATAAAATTGCAAAGAATGCAACAAAGTAACAGTGTACAAACTTGCAGACCACACCAGAAGATTTCTATCTTTCTGTCTGTGTCTGTCTGTCTGTCTGTCTGTCTGTCTTTCTTTCTTTCTTTCTTTCTTTCTTTCTTTCTTTCTTTCTTTCTTTCTTTCTTTCCTTCTTTCTGTATTTTGTATGTGGTCTATAGGGTCTCACTATACAGATCAGACTTGTAGTGATCCTCCTGTTTTCAGCCTCCCAAGCTCTGGGATTACAGCTAGACCCCACCATGCCCAGTCTCAGCATGCTCTGGGACCAGGGCTGGCACAGCATGGGGGGAGGTCAAACCCCAGTCCTTGCCTCTGCCTAAGCAGGTGCTTTAATCTGCTGAGCTATCTGGCTGGCCCCAGAAGATTTCTTAGAACAAGTATGTGTAGCAAGGATTTTAAAAACTAAACTTTGAGACAAAAAGTGTAGACATATGTCACCAGATGTGCGTTATGTGGGATGATAAACTCACCTCTTGGAAGAACTGAGAGGTTTTCAAGTGGACATAGATTCTAACATACAGCTTTCCTTTGAGAATCATACTGTGAGAAATCTCTAGCCTGGCAGGAAGACCCTGCTCAGCCAGGCAGACCCACAGACGGTCCCCCCACCCCCCAGGTGCTTGGAGCTGTTGGATGCACAGACATTTCTCAGCTCCCAGCAGCTGCTCTCCAATCAGGACCAGATTCAGTTGTCCCTTCATATTCCCAGGTTGAATCCAGGGATTCAACCAACCACAGATAAAAACATTAGGAGAAAATCTTGAAGGTGTATGGACATGTTGTCATTATGCTATAACCCAACCAGTGCAACAGCTATTTGCATATCATTTGCATTTTGATAGTGTAAGTAAGCTGAGGTCACTTAAAGTACTAGAGAGGACTGTGTAGGCTGTGTGTAGATACCGTGTCCTTATGTATTATATTTGAGCATTGTAGGATTTGGTTATTGGGGGCCCTAAAACCATTTCCTCCAATGCTGAAGAAGGACTATAAATTCAAATAATTAGTTGATGTCTCTTCCAGGTTTATGAGAAGTTCAGATCCATCCAGAATTATAGTTGGGAACTTGGAGCTGTTGAACATCAAATATTTGGGTGGAGAACTGGGTCTTGCATCTGTAGATAGTGATGCCTTAGCTCACAGATACTTCTGTTTGTGTCAAACAGTTTATAAACCATGACCATTTTTTGCCAGAATAGCAGAACAAATTAAATTCGTGCACTGAGGTCTCGCTGTGTATTTTCCTATCTAAAATCAACTTTGTAGAGAAATGAGATCTGAATCTCAACAGGCCAGTGGTAGCTACTGGCAGGAAGCAGGGGAAAAGGCAGTAGATGGCCCCAGTGTGAACCCAGTGGTCCTGCAGAAGGTAGAGAGAGGTGAGTAGGTAGTTATCCAGTGGATCCAGAAGGCGGCGGCAGCATGGCTTCCTGGGGACGTATGGGCCCAGGGAAGGCAGCATTACAGAAGGCTATAAGCCGCTGGGCCTCCAGAGACAGGGCAGAGCTGAGATAACAGATGGCAAAGTCCCCTGGGTAGGGTGCTAGGGTGTCATTCTGCCCAAGACCGACTTGCCCGGGCATTTTCTGGGCTGCTATAATAGTACCATATACTAGGGGGCTGCTGCGGCCCAAACAGATCTCCTCAGAAAGTCTGAGATCGCAGTGCAGCCAGGACCCTGTTCCCTCTGAGAGTTCAGCAGAGTCGCTTTGAGCCCTGGCAGTGGCCGGCATCCTCCACGTTCTTGGGGCTCTGTGACGCTGGCTGCTACCTCTGTGGTCCTGTGTTTTCCTGTGTGAGGGCAAGAGTTGACTGGATTGGGACCCACCCATGGACTTCATCGTAACCGATTATGGCCTTTACTGGCCCAGCTTTCAATTAATGTTCCGCTTTCTTGTAGGCACCAGGGTAGGGTTTCAACAAAACATGGCTCTGAGGCTTCAGGCAAAGGTGTTGGGCAGGTAAACCTGGACTCCGGGGGTGCAGCTCTCTGTGTTCATCACACAAAGGAGGCATGGAAAGTATGGTGGGCTGCGTAGACGGACTCAGAGTGACTCCAAGCTGCACCCTGGGGAGCACCATAGGTTGGAGAGATTGAGAAGCATCCACTATGAGACAGAAGTGGGTGAGTCAGAGAGAGGTGCTAGGAAGATTAGGAAAGCCTGACACCTAAAATCCAAAATGGAGAAAGGTTTAGGAAGCTGAGTCAAATTCCGTTGTTGGATCAAGTAACGGGAGAGAGAGCTGGCCGTAGCAATACGGAGACTGAAGCAAAGCCACTGCAAGATTATTAACAGGATGGTCAATAAAAACTTGCCTGTCCTCATTCCTCAGTAGCTTTTTAAACTTGATTTTCAACTATATGGAGTTGACACTTATCAGTTTTTGTGCTTAGTTCTAAAGGCACGTCCATTATCTAAGCAGTTGGCCATGTATCTGGGCTTGGGATGGATGCTGGGCATAGAAAACTGAATACCACGTGCGTACACAGTGAATGCTGAAATTGTACAAAAAAATGACAACAGCAATTTGTGCCTTGGACCTACCTCAAAATCCAGCCCATCCTTCTTGCCACCTTCTGAAGCAGCTCTGCAGTCCTCTTTCCTGATTGTCTTTATGAGGTGTGGTCAAAAATACAGTGACTTGAATGGAAAAGCAGCTTGTTAAAATGATGTTGCACCCACCTTAGTAACCAGATCTGGCGTGGTGCTCTTCCTGGCTCTTCCCCAAAGTCAGAATGACCATGGAAGGGAAACACTGTGAATCAGTGCAGGACATCGGGGCAGCTAAGACTCAGGCTCATGGTGTAAACATTTGTACTACACAGAAATTGTACTTCAGAAAGTTATGACAGCAACAAAAGGGACACTTGTGGTAGGTATCCCCAAAAGTCCCTCAGGGACAAAATGATACCAACAGCTAGGAGATTAGAGAGGCTGCTAAGAAGGGGTGGCCTGGCCGTGTGAGATTGGGGTTTCCATCCTGGAGGAGCTGGATGAGGCCCCAGGGTGACAGGACTCTTCCTGTGTGTGCAAGTACAACAGCTTCAAAGAGGAGCCCAGGCTGAGGCTGCAGCTCAGGGACATAGCACCTGCCTGGCAATCCTGATGTCTGGAGATTGACTCCTGGTACCAAAAAAAAGAGAATCCTGTTACTTCACAAAATTATTTCCTAAGGCTATATGTTTTTGCCAATTGTAAATTGTTCTTGATACTTAAGCTTTTTAAAAATAAAATTACTCAACAGTATTACCTTAATCAAATAATCCAATGCCGGACCAGCCAGATAGCTCAGCAGACTAAAGTGTGTGCTTAAGGAGACACAGGGGCCGGAGGTTCTATCCCCAGCCTGCTGTGCAGGCCCCATCCCCAGGGCATGCAGACACAGTGATTGAGAGTGGGTGTGGTGGTGCACTCCTGTAATCCCAGCACGTGGGAGGCTGAAAGACAGGAAAGATCACTACAAGCCTGATCTGTGAAGTGAGACCCTGTACTAAATACATTAAAAAAATAATAATAATAATCTAATGCTTTCTGTTTTGTTTTTCTTTTTCTTCTCAAAACACAAAAGCTACAGATCCTTGTCGACACTGGAAGCAGCAACTTCGCTGTAGCAGGTGCGCCTCATTCCTACGTAGACTCCTACTTTGATTCTGAGAGGTGAGTGGAGGTACAGCTGTCGTGGCTGGGCTCCGGGGCGCAGTGTGAACTGGCACACTTCTGAACAGAAGGCGGCCCCATTTGGGGGATTGTGGATACATACACATGTGTAGGTTTATAGACCTGTACATGCACGTTCCTGTAGGACACTTGTATGCATATGTGTATATGTGAATGTACACATGTGTGTATTTTAGTCCAGAGAGTTCATAGCACCATTGTAAGAGCCTTGGCATATCCACATGAGATGGGCACCATAAAATTTCAAGTGAGACACAAGTTTTGTAGCTGGCTGACTTCTAGGAGCTTGTAGTCTGATGTTCACTGCAGCCCCTCTGGACCTCATAGGGAGAATGAGGCAGGAGGAGAGGCCTGCGGGAGCCTGAGGTGGCCTTGCAGGAGAGCAGTGGGGATAGAACCCACCTCTACACATGCAGGGGGTGCTGACGCAGCTCATGGGACCAGCTGTAGAGAAAGAGTTGAGACTCACTTGGAACTGAGTACTGTGAGGACAGCAGGGAGACCAGCAATGAGGTCTCCACCCTGGAGATGAAGGGGTACAGCCCACTAGGGGTTGCTGGGATACAAGAAGCTTGGCCTAGAGCAGGCCATGGACTCCCATCTCCAAGGAGAACTAAGTGAGGTGCAGGGAGGACTCCCAGCAGTTGTCGCCTTCCAGCCCTGCAGGAACCCCATGATCTGAGCCCCTCCTCTCCTTTCTAGAGCCTGGAGCTATGCAAAGATGGTGCACATTTTAACTTCACATCTGTGTTGTAACTGGAATTGAAATTCAGGCAGAGCCAATAAGCGGGCATGCCATGGTCTGTTTTTGAGGTCATGAGCTGTCTGGAGACTGTGGACTTTCCTACTGTAAATCCTTTTTATCTCTTCCCTCCCTCACTTTCCTGAGCCATCGCCTCTTATTCCAGAAGCTGAAGGCCAGCTTTAGCAAGGAAGAGGAGGGAGAAATGAAAGCTGGGAGGCTTCTGAGGGTGCTGGGCCAGTGAGCCAAGCAAGCTGTCTGGCAGCGTGGGAGAGCAGTGACCCAGCACTCCAGCCTGCCACATGTCCTGGCTGCACTCTGCTGGCACGTGACGTGCCCTCCTGTGTTTGGCTGCTGCCGCTTTCTGGGGAGTGAGTGCGGTCAGTGGCAGATGGGGCCTCAGGGAGGCCTATCCCTGAGGGTGACCTGTCCCTCACAAAACAGAGTATCATCTGTGCGTCCTCCTACTAATAAGTATGGGTTGTTGATACCTCAGGATGCAACCATTAGCCAGCCATTGCCTGGGGACTGACTGAGAAGACCAGAAATTATTGCTGCCGTGGCAAGCATGTATGTGGAGGGGGGTGGTGCTTCTCTGTGCTTCTCTCTTGTGAAAGAAGCTGCGTTACAGTGGTGCATGTGCCCTTCTCCACTGAGACGGGGCTTCTGCCAAGCCCTTCTCCCCAGCATGGTCCCCAACTCCCACTGCTTGCTCTGGGGGGCCTCACAGTGGAACAGGGTATGGGACTGGTCCAAGCACCTGATTCTCACCCTGTAGTCTGGGAAGTTCACGTTGCTAGGGTGCCGCTCATGTTCTGGCTGCTGGACGGGCAGTTCCCCAGCTTTTCACCCCACACTCCCGCTTTATGGCAAGTGCTTTGTGAGGTGCTGAAATGAGATCAACCCTCATGCGGCTCACCTGTATGCATAATCCTCAGTGTCCTGATGTAATATAGCTGGGGCATCTCTAAATAGAAAATCTGAAATGCTCCGAAGTCCAAAGCTTTTGAGCACCAAACTAATGCGGCAAATGGAAAATTCCACCCCTGCCTCTCTGTGACAGGTCAGAGCCAAAGCACAGTGCACTAAAAATACTGTAAAAACTTAGCTTCACGCTATGTGTGAGGTGTGTCTGAAACATAAATAAATTCATGTGCCAGCTCTGAGTATCCCATCATACATATGCAAATATTTCCAAATCCGAAAAGATTCAACACCTGAAACGCTTCTGGTGCCAAGCATTTTGAATAAAGGATTACGAGCCCTGTATGGTGGAAGAAATGGAAGTGGTGTATAGCCAGCTAATATCTCGGTGCATCAGCAACCTGGTTGGGCCACCGTGGTGACTGGGGTACAACGTCAACTCAGTTGGCTTTAAAACCCACTTGAGGATTGGTGGGGCACACTTGCCGGTGTGCCTGAGTGGTTTTGGGGTCCCCATCTGGTCCCTCACCTTTTCCTCTTGGGCACGATTTGCTCTGCTCTGCTCCCCTGCTTCCATGAGCTCAGGGGTTTTGCTCCTTCACACCCTTCTACCGTGATGCATCTGCCCTGGAGTAGCTGCCCATGGACTCCAGAGCCTTTCCTCCTCTGGGCCATGAGTGTAAGGTGATTAGAAAGCTGACTGGTACACCCATCCTCAGAAGCCAGGAAGGAGGGCCTGGAGGTGGAGAGGCACCGCCAGGGACACACAGTGCGGCCTGACAAGGACTGCTGCAGTTAGACTCCGCCACCCAGAGCAGCTTGGGTGCTGGGACAATTTTCAGAAATGGCAAAGAATCCTCATCAAAAAATGTTTTGGAAGCACAAGCTGCCCCCAGTCAGTGAAATCTGTGTAAGGAACACTTCATGCGTATGGGAAAGAAAGGCATGTCCTGAGCGCAGGTGAGATCTTCACCTGAGGGAATGCCCAGGGGGATGCACAGCTATTCTTGTCCAGGGGTCGATAGCTTTTATAACTGTGACTTTTAATGACCAAAGGAAAACACCTGTCACTGTGTGCAGCTAGTTAATGTTTCAGGGTGAGTGCGGTCTCTGGCCACACAATTGTACCCTCTGTAGTGGAGATCAAGCCAAGAGCCCTTGAACTGAGCCTTATTCAATCTTTTTTTCTTTTGTTTTGTTTTTTTGAGACAGGCTCTTGCTAAGTTGCTGTGTTTGCATGTGCCCCTCCTGGTACTAGGAGCCATTTGCCCTTTTGTGCCAGAAATCTGTTGACAGATGATACCACAGAAGGAAGCAGAAAAGCCAATATTAGGGTAAGGTAGATAGATGCCTTCAGGTGTGAGTGTGCAGCTTGAAGCCTGATGGCCTCTTCCGTCTGGCACAGAGGGCAATTCCTTGGCAGCTGCCCACGGCTGGTTTTATAAAGCTCAACATTCACCTCTCCAGCCAGGCATCATGCTGTGCAGTTGTTGTCCAAGGGTGAATCATAGTCACCATCGCCAAGGCTGGGTACCTGTCACTGTTTAATCAGCTTGGCCTCTTTCTCAGGGACCTCTGCTGACTGTGACCAATGCTTGGAGGAGGTGTGGCTCCCACTGGGCTCCGGAGGAGACCTCTGTTGAACGCCCTGCTGACCCAGCTGAGCTGAGGCAGGTGTGTGCCCCGGTGGCAGGTGGCTCCCTTTTCCCATACTTAGAGAGCAGAATTCTCTGGCCCATCTGCATCAGAATTAAGGCACACTCCTGGGGCCTCCATGGTTCCCTGGATGACCTAGCCTTCTCTCCACTCATCTCACACAGTTAAAAATCGTCCCACTGGCCTTTGGACCACTGAAGTATCGTATTTCTCTTTGTGAGTAAAAAGAAATTACAAGAGCCCATGCTGGACTTCCCTCCAGATAAGCTCCCCACCTCTTCTGCCTTGCTACTTCCTGAGCAAGCACTGTAGGAATTTACTTCCTGCCTGTGAAACAGCGCCCACATCCGGGCCCCTGACCCTGGAACTGCCTTCTTTACCAAGAGCCCATTCTGGCTATAAGCCTTCTTAGCCCAATTAGACAGAAGCTGTTATGTTTCTGTGTTGTATGGTTCTAATCCATCATGGTAAAGATACAAATATTTTCTCTCCATGCAAATTCTATGATACTAGTTTGCCTGATGCTTTTCACTGACTTTAACCTCTGCCTATTCTCAGTTATATTTTATGGAAGCCAAGAGAAAGCTCTCAGTTTTTGTTTTTGATGAAGGTATCTTTCCTGGGACATGGTTCCCTGTCCTGTGATGTGTCAGAATTTGCTTCAGCCTCTGATCTCCCTTCATTATAATAAGATTTCTGGCTGGGTTTGTCAGCTCTGATTCAAGTTCCCAGTCTTGGGATATTTGGGTTTAGTGCTTCCTGAAACATCCTACAGTAATTGGAAGAGTAGCTTGGAGCTCTTTGACAAGCTCTCTTTGATTAATGAAAGGAGGTATGGGGCTACTGTGAGTCACTCCTCTAGGTCGGCCATGGGAACTGAGCCTTCTCTCCATGGTGCTGAGTGCACCATTGAGTTACTGTAGAGGAGGAAGAACAGAAGGGTCATGTATTTTTAAAATGCAGTTCTTTTCAGCCAATAAAATAGTATTTGGCCAGTTGGCTTAATGAGTGGCCTGTCCAGTACGTGCATCCTGGACCTTCTCCTGATCCATTTGGGAAATTAAACATATATTTTCAATAACAGCTCCTTGCTCCTATCTAGGGTAAAGCCCACAAGAAGGTGAAACAGGAAACCCATTTCCAGTTTTTTGTAACCACTGCCTGGAATTGGAACTAGGTCCAGGAAGGGGCTGGCTTTTCCACATCCTTGCTGAGAGTCTTGATAGACCATGGGGCTGGAACATCGGGCTTGCTGAGCTGCCTCTCAACCCCAAGGATCCCATCGCTCCATTCTGGTGACTGTCAGGATCCTGGAGGAGCTAGAAGGACAGTTGATCACCTGAGCCAGGCCACAAATCCTGCAGGAAGGTTCCAGGTGCTTCGGAGTACAGAGAAACCTCAAAAGACTCTTAAGCAGATCCTGGAGACCCGGCCTCCCTGGGTGGGCTGGCTCTGGAGAACCAGAAATGAGATGCAGACATGATATCTTGTCTAAACAATATCAGTGCCAACTTTATTCTCAATGAACTAAGAGAAAGTAGCTGACACTGACAAAAGATCGACAAGGTGCTGTACATCGTTCCATGGTAAATCCTGAGGGGATTTTGACTGACCTTCTCAGATACAAAAGTTACATTTTTAGTTATATAGCTCTTACTTTAACTTGGTCTTAACCATCCAGCAGAAAGTATAACCATAAGGTATAAAAAGTAATGCCATATTAATATGATGAGCTATAAAAGGCTCAAATCAACAACTTCTGACAATGCCAATTCTGCTCATAGCCCACTATAATTATGGAGTATTGGACTATATTGAGTTATTTGCCAAATTCAAGTACCTACAATCTTTAGACTGGTTTCAAGTATGAAAAGGTCCTTTAAAGACTTCAAATACAGCTTCTATAACTGCAGGAGGACACTCATCTCTTAACAAAATGAAAAAGGAGGATATGTTGGGAGCCACAAAGCTAGGAAATTGATCAAATATGTGTGGGAGGGACTTGGCCCAGTCCCTAAAGCAAACAAGGTACCTTACTCCTGAACACCCATACCTATAACTTTTTTTCAGAACCGGGGATTGAACTCAGGGTCTTGTGTTTGACAGGCAAGTGCTTATTCTACTGAGCCATCTCCCCGGCCCCCATACCCATAACTAATGCGCTGAGAAGTTGAGCACCAATGCCCTGTAGCTCCAAGAGGTAGGCTATTATGGAATGAAATTGGGCCTTTTCTTTCTTTTTTCTTTTCTTTTTTTCTTGGGAGTACCAGGGATCAAACTCAGGACCTTGTGCTTGCCGAGCAAACACTTACTCCACGAGCTATCTCCCCAACCTTTTCTTAAATTTAAAGAACTGGAAACTGAATGCTAATAACCTACAGAGCTGCTTGAAAGTGCCCTCTGGGGTTTCCCTCTTTTACTAAGAGAAACCCAGAAACATGAGCTTGGGATTACTTTGGTCTCACAGTATCTCTGATGGTATTTCTGTAAGGGTGGCCACTGATTACTGTGGCTATTTCAATTTAAATTGATCAGTGTTAAATGAAATAAAAACCCAGTTCTGGGCTCATACCATCCTTATATTTTCAAGTGTTTAAGGACTGCGCCGTCTTGGACAGTGCCAGTGTGGAACATTGCTGTCACTGTGGCAGGTTCTGGTGGATGCAGATGGTGCTGATCCAGATGGCAGAAGAACCTGACCTTTCCAGAGCCTGATGCTCAAGGGCTTGAAAGCTTCCCCTCCTCCTACCTCCTTACCACAGCTATACTTGCTGGGGAAAGGGTGTCCCTTCCCGTGGGGGCTGTCAGATGTTAGAACGGATAGCACTCAGTCAAGCTGCTGTATTGGAGCATTTTCTAGGGGAAAAGTTGAGTTTTCTAATATATATATATATTTTTTTTCTTTTTTTTTTGTGGAACCAGGGATTGAACTCAGGCCCTTGTGCTTGCCAGGCAAGTGCTTATTCTACTGAGCCATCTCCTTGGCCCGAGTTTTCTGATTTCTAACCTCATAAATTGCAAAAAGATATCAAGTGATAATTAGATAATTATAATATCTAATGTAATATAGCACCTATTTTTGTTGTATACCTTCTGTCCTCCATGGCTGTGTCTAAATGCTTTACAGTATTAATGCTTTATAGTATTAACTCCTCTAATTGGCATAATTTACAGGAAATATAGTAGCTTATCCCCATCTTTCAGCTGAGGAAACTGAGGCACCAGGGATTTAAATAGCTTAGTACTACCAGTCATTCGGCAGAAGAACAGTTGAGCTTGTGCTGGAAGCAGGGCCTCTGTGACTCGTCTGCTCTGCTCTCTGCGAATGGCTCGGCATACCCAGAATGGTCCCTGAGAGGGGTCAGCAGCCTGAGCAAGAATGGGAAAGAACATGCTTAGCGAGCAACCAGGCCCGTTCAGTTTCTCATTCTGAGGACTTTGCTATAGGCTGGAGGGAGTCAAAATAAAACATTTTTTTGAAAGGAACCCATAGCAGGTGAGACAGTTTGAGGAAGATAACTAATCTACTAGACCAGGCAGTGGCACACTAGCTGTCTTAGTTACCTTCTGGTGCTGCGAGCAAATACCAGACAATTAAAGGAAGAGAGGCCTATTTTATTTTGGCCTACAGTTCACTCTGTAGTGGTTAATACATTGTGTCAACTGGAGAAGTCTAGAAGCTAAACCAAGTAACTCAGCAGTTCCATTTCCTGGGGTACAGAGGACACGCCCTCATTCCTCTAGGATTTTGTTCATGATGTCACCTTGAGAAGTTGACCTCAGGTGGTTCAGCAGGGAGGGCCCCAGGGCCTTTCTTTGTAAACCCCCTCAGCATGTTCCAGAGGGGCGTTCTGAGATGGTGTGAGCGCCAGACCCACCCCAGAGCAAGCGGCCTGCTTACAGTGTAAGGGAGGAAGGAGGGAGGCCCTTGCTGCTTTGCTGCCTTGTGCCACCTTGAACTGTTGCCCTCTGCCATGCCACCCTGCCCTGGAACCAGCTGACTAAGGAATGAAAACTCCATGAACTGAGCTACAGACACCTTTCCTAACTTCATTTGGGGTGTCAGGAATTTTGTCTCAGCAATGAAAGAAAAGTAAGACACACTTAGGATGGCTTTGAGGCAGGGAGGGTCTGATAAAGCACAGCTGCTCATATGGCAGGTAGGAAATGGAGTGGGAGGAGCCAGGCAAGAAGCTAGACTTCTAGGCCATGCCCCCAGTGGCACCAGGGACTCTTCCAAGCATTATCCATGGGCCAAATCCCACCTGCTGCCAGTCTTTTTAAATAAAGCTGTATTTGGAACACAGCCTCACACATTCCCTTCTAGAGCAGCTGTGGTTGCCCCCACATTGAGTGGCAGAGCTCAGCAGTTGTAACAGAGAGCTCCAAGTGTACAGACTCTAGGATACTGGGGGAGGGGCTTTGCAGAGTAAATTATGCCAACCCCTCTGCTAAAGCACATCCTCCCAGCGCTTCTAGGTGTGAGCAGCAGTGCATTTCTGAACTTTAGGAATGACCCCCAAGTGTCAGGACAGCCTGGATAATTCAGGATTTTCCTGCTCCCCAACATGAATGTGCATGCCACCTGCATGCCAGACAGATCTGAATTTGCATTGGCACTCAGATGTGTCCATCAAACAACAAATACCCAGGTGGATGAGACCCACTGGGCAGCTGGCTTGGGAAGGGCAGGTGGCTCTGCCAGAGCTCTCGGCTTGCCCGGCTCAGTTTGCTCCCACCCTTCTTTCCCTACTGCTCATTCACAGAAGATGGGTGCACCCCGCATGTTCATTTAATGTCTTTTTCTTTAAGGCCATGGAGCGAGCAGAAATAATAAGCAGATATTAAAATTCAGCGTTCTTCTTCATCTACACCTCATTATCGTGTTAGAATAAATTAAATTTCCCTAAAACTTGTTTACCAGACATTCTCAAAATAACACTCTTTTCCCGATTGTAAGAGTTTTACATGCAGAGAATGTGGAAGGATTTAGCCACAGAAATCAAAGCCCCCACCCCCACCCAGAGGCAACCAGCACTAACATTTGACAGGGATGAGTAATTTTTAACTAGATTCTGTCACATGTGTACATTTTTTTTTCTAACTTCATTTTCTCCTCTGTTATTTAAAGTGTCTTAGTAAACACCATTTTTCATTGCTAGGAAATAATCTGTCCTGCAGGTGGGTCGTAATCTGCCAATTTGTTGCTTCCTTTTTCCTGGCCCGTTGTCTCCAGCGACTTGCCATTACTAATAAAACACAGTGACTGTGTTTGTACAAGAACCTCTGTCTTTCTCCCGCTCTCTCCTCAGAAGTGCATTCATTGGGCTGGGGTGATAGCTCCGTAGAATAAGCACGTGCCTGGCAAGTGCAGGGTCCTGAGTTCAATCCCCAGTACCGCAAAAAAAAAGAAAAGAAAAAACAAGAAAAAAAGAAAGTGCATTTACTGAGCCAAACGCATTTGGTATCTTTAAGACTTATGAGATGTACCCCTTCCAAAAAAAATGAGAGAGCGGATCATTTCTGGCTTCCTCCTTGGCCCCCGTGAGAGGGTGCTCCTGCTCACATTGCTGCGGCAGTCACCAGCTTGTCTGAGAGTGGCACTAGCTATCAGCACAGTGAAATGAAACTCCAGCAACCTGGAGCCCTTTGGAAGTATTTACTTGGTGCTTTGACACTTATGCTAGGAGTTTGGTTGTTTACTTAGAGGGAGCCTGGATGAATGTTCAGATATCTGCTTTAGTTTTCCTACTCACCTGGATATAACAGTGGCCTCGGACACCCCCGTGCCTTCATGCTGCCCCCTCCCTCCAGGATGCGCTCTCCCAGAGAGCCACACAGACCTTTGTCAGCAGGCCGGCCTCATCCACAAATGAGTCCTCTGGCCACCTGCTCTCCCATGCCCTGCCCCGGGGGCTGGGGGCCTGGGGGCTTTGCCTCACCATCCCTACTGCCAGCACTCACTAGGGGCACAGCTACCCCTTTGGGGCTGTAGGTTGATACACGTCTGTCAACTTGAGAACTGAGAAGTTTAGAAGCTTAACTAAGCGGCTCAGCAGGGTGCTTGGGTCCTCACTTTGTAACCATCTTCATCCCTTGCCAGAGCAGGGCACAGAGATGTGGTGAGTGCTATGCTGCCGTGGGGATGGGTCGCCTACTCACAGTAGAAGGGAGGACAGAGGCTCGCTCTACCACATTTGCTCCAGCTGCTTTTGCTGTCTTCTGCCACCATGAACTATTGCCCCTGTACCATGTGTCACCTTGCCTTGGAGCCAGCCATTTACAGACTGAAACCTCCACAACTGCAGCTAAATAAATCTTTCCTTAATCCTGGATGTCACGTATTTTGTCCAAGCATCGAAAGAAAAGTAACCAAGACACCCGCCCCTGTCACTGTTATTCTGCCCTTGAAGTTGTGTGTATGCTGGGTCTGAGCTTCACTGTCCGCATCTGAGTGAGAATTAGCAGCTCTGAGGCACTGGGACCAGCCTGAGGGTCCCTGCGATATCAGCAACGGCCAGTGCTGGCAGGCTCTGAAGACCAGGGCCTGACTTTGGGGCTGGGCCTGACCTTTCTTTGTCACAAGGGCCGTATGTATGAATCTGCACCCCATTCATCACCAGGGCAGGCCTGTGGCACCTCCTCCTGGGCTGTCCTGTGTCGTGGAGTAGCCACCAGAATGACTAAAGCCAGAACTGGGGCAGACAAGTGGCCAGAGCTAGGTGTATCTTTTAAGGCCGTGACAGGAGCATGGGCTAATTACACTGGACCACAGTGTGTCAACACCAGTTCTCAGATGCACATGAGCTTCACAGTGTCACCAGAGTATCAGTGAATATTAACAATTTTGTCCAGGGAGCTTTCCTGTGGCCAACAGCGACGCTCTTGATTTTCAGAGCCCTTTACGATGAACTTCTTGGCCTGTCTTTGCTGTGGTGACCTCCGAGAACCTGGGCTTGAGGACAGTGTAATGAGCTGTGCTTCCCTTCTACAGGTCCAGCACGTACCAGTCCAAGGGTTTCGATGTCACTGTGAAGTATACACAAGGCAGCTGGACGGGCTTCGTGGGCGAGGACGTGGTCACCATCCCCAAAGCCTTCAACAGTTCTTTTCTTGTCAACGTTGCAACTATCTTTGAGTCAGAGAATTTCTTTCTGCCTGGGATTAAATGGAATGGGATCCTTGGGCTTGCTTATGCCACCCTGGCTAAGGTAAGGTGGCGAATCCCCAGACTGAACTAAATCCCACAGCGGGATGGGGCTTGCAAATGGCTTGTGGAAGGGCTGGTCCTTGGAGATGGTTGCTGAGGAAAATCACGGGAACAGATGCAAAGCTTAAGGTACCCAGCACAATTCTTTGAGCCTTCCTAGAAGAGATACTGATAATAGCATGGACTGTTTTCATTTTAGTTTTATTTATTTTTGGTTTTGTAGCTTAAAAAAATAAATGTGAGTAGAATGGGAATCACCTCGGAGAGGGAGTGCCCTTAGGAGTCTTTTCCTGTCAGCCTGGCAGAACTTAGTGGATGTGGCCTGGAAGTAGAAATGGTCGGCCCCACCATGAGCATAGAGCCAGGAGAAATGGGGGAGCCCCGGCCCTCGGGAGCATCTGAGCCTTCACAACCCAGAGTGACACAGAGCTAGATGTTCTTGGGGCCTCTGCCCTGGGACCTGGGTGTGCAGAGGAAGAGCAGGTGGGCACTTTCCACCAGGAAACGTGATAGGATATGGTAGAGTTGACAGCAGGGCCCGCCTCTGCTAGTCCCAGCACCGTGCCCCAGCTGTGTGGGTCAGCCTTGGGCTTTGCACCAGATTTCAGTGAGGGACAAAGAAATACAGCTGTAGGACAGCGGGCCCAGCTAGCCCATGATGGTCCAGAAAAGAATACCCGAAGCCCACCCGCTCAGGTTCATTAGCAACTGATGTGGGGTCAGGGCAGAGGAGGGCCCCTCCAAATACCCAGTCCATTGGCCACTAGGGTGAGAACGTTCCCTCAGTGTGTATGCCTCCCACTCCTAGCAAGGCTGCAGCCTCCCCGTGATGGATGTGGGAGACCCCAAGAGAGTGGCAGCTCCACCCTGTTCAAGCCAGAGCAGAGCACAGTGCAGGGGTAGGAACCTCTGTATCTTCTATTCTGCGGGGCTGATTGTATAGATCTACAGATTGGTAGAAACATACGTTCTTAAATCCATGAGCAAAATGGCTCCTCCTTTACGTGACTGTGTAAAAATGAAAGGTACAAGCACTACTGATATTATGCTAATTCTCCTGATGAGGTCAGAGTAAACCTAAATTATTTATAATTAATAATGTGTCCAGCTGCCATGACAGCAAATTCCATTGAGGTGTTTTCAGTGGGTCTCCAGCATCCCCACGTGACCTTTCATCTTATCTTCCATGTCATTCCAAGAGGTTTTCTGAAGGGCTTCAGACTCCTGGGGTGGAGGAGGGAAAGACCAGTTTGCAGAGTGGGTTGTGTGAGGCAACCGGGCAGGGCGCCCAGCACCTGTGGGTGTGGCAGCATACAGTGGCCCCTGCTCATCCTCAGCACTTCCACCCTAGCTGCATGTCACGGCCACCCTGTGGCTTCCCCCGCTGCAGAGCTGTAGCCCACATCCACCTGCAGAGTTGGCCATCCTGGCAATCCCCCAGGGGCATCCCAAGGCCCAGAAGTGGTACAGAATGACTGACTGACAGTGTCATAGAACATAGACGTAAACCATGCACTTGATGTAGATCGACCGCTTCTGGCCCCGGGTGGTCTGCTGGGCGATGATGATCCCGTTTCATAGATCAAGAAGTGACGGTGGGGGAGGAGGAGCAGGGCCTCTGTTCTGGGCAGCATTTCTGCCACACACGCCACTGCCTCCTGGAATGCCACGCTGACCGAGTCCTCACCAGGCCTGCCCAGTCCACAGAGGCACCCCTCCTCCAAGATCCAAATACAAAGCACTGTGACCCCAGGTGCACTTGAAAAGTGTGCCAAGTTCTGCCCCATAACCCTACTTTATGGCACCCTTGTCTACCCAAAGTCAGAAAGCTCTTGTCTGTCTTTTTTCCTCCTACAGCCATCAAGCTCCCTGGAGACATTCTTCGATTCCCTAGTGACACAGGCCAAGATCCCCAACATGTTTTCCATGCAGATGTGTGGGGCCGGATTGCCTGTAGCCAGATCGGGTACCAACGGAGGTAGTCTTGTGGGTATCTTTTAGTCTTACAGGGACAAAAAAAATCACAACTTGATGGGGGTTATTTTAGTTCTCCTAGAAACCTGGTCAGAAATTTCAGACACGTAGGCATGTGTAGGTACTGTAAAATTTTGACAGTCCTTGTTATAGAACCTTTTAAAAATGAGTAAAATTGCGTTTTCTTAGATTTCCTACATCCTGCTATTGAGAACCACAATTCCCATTGCTTTCCAAATTCTTTTAGTGTCCTAGGAAAGCAAACAATGGATCTAGAGGAGGTGAGCCTAGAACAGTGAGAATTTGTGGCCAACGGGGCGATGCTTGTGATGTCACCTGAGGGTGTAGCAAACAGTGCCCCCTCCCACCCCTAGCCAATATACGTCAGCTTCTTAGTTGCCTAGTAATGGTTCCTGTTCCAAATCTGGTTGCTTCTGTCCCATAGAAATGGCCAGTCACTCTGATGCACATTATATGAGCCAATTCCCAGCTAACATGCCATTCTGCCTCTGTACATCTTCCTTGTGTACCACACATAAGCTCTAGACCACCGGAGATCGGGCCTGATGTTCTTAGAATGATCCGATCAGTGCCCGTCTGCCTCCAAGCCCTGGCTGTTGTGTCTGTGTTTCTGTGTGTCTTTTCAAGGAGAAGACAGAGGCCCTGGGGCAGCCTTTGTCTCTCTCCTCTTCTCCTCCCCTCCTTGTATTCCCTTTTCCTCTCAGCATGTACATACACCACACAGAGAGGTATTGTCTTCTGAAATGGATTCAAGGCCATCAGCCCTATGGATCTGTCATCTCAGCTTCTGTGTGGAGACCCTGAATCCAGACATCTAAAGTGGGCAGAAAGAATGCACAGAAAAGGCCCCTCCCTGGGAGGGTGTAGCCAGCCTGTCCACTCCACACCATCTGCTCTTGGTCCACCTGCTCCAAGTACTTTTCTATCCCCTGTGAGGAAGCAGAGCAGCTTGGGGTCTTTGGTGTGACATGATACAGTTTTGCACAATGATGTTTCAGTTCAAAGAGCCCTTGTGACCTGCTTTCTTCTTGTCTAGCTCCAGGGGCACTGAATTGAGTTCATTTGGGGGCAGTTTCAGTGTGGGGCACTGGCAGTGTGTGTGCTCCTGTCAGACGTGGGAAAACATTGACCATCTTGGCAAGACTAGGACATGGTGCTGTGTGTTCTTTGGAGACATGGTCGCCAAACTGTCTCTGTTTAATTTTCCAACATCTGTATTTGTTGGAGAACATCAGAGTGGAAGAGCCAACAGTGATGTTGGTGACCTTTTGTCCTACAAGTGCACACTTCTGTGGGGAAACTGTTGATTGTCTGTATATACATATATTTTTTGGCCCTATATCTGTAATTCTGTTTCTTCCCAGGTCCTGGGTGGGATTGAACCAAGTTTGTATAAAGGAGACATCTGGTATACTCCCATTAAGGAGGAATGGTATTATCAGATAGAAATCCTGAAACTAGAAATCGGAGGTCAGAGTCTTAACCTGGACTGCAGAGAGGTGTGTATCTGTGTCTGTCATACCTGTCTAAGTGGGCCTGGGTACTCCAGTGCCACAGCTGGGCCCTGAAGTTCAAAGTGTACACCATTGCGAGACAGGGTAGGAATCCCCTCCGGGAAGGAACCAGCATGTCCTCATCCCACTGTGGGCTTTAATATAGCAAAATGAACATCCAGTGGTCACTAGGACTATGTTCAACTGCTCTTCCTTTCACTGATCATCTTGGCCTGATGGTCCCTGGACTCTGTAGAAAAAAATAAAATAAGCAGCTTTTTAACCATTCAGGGCACAAAGGAGACAAAAGCAAGCCAAAATTTGTACAGTGTCATTAGCTTATCCTCTAGCTAGAGCTCACCCCCTGCCCTCCTTTGTACACAACTTTGACCTGAGAAAGTTGTGGGCTGTGTGGGGGGGGCTCCCAGTGCCCACGGGCCCAGTTGTGATGCCCGGAATGGGGGCAGCCTTGTCCACAGTGCTGTGCTGCACCCTGGCTTCTTTATGGTGCATCTGGACATTATGATGATGGTGGCTAGAGGGCGCACCTGGTGTCTGGGCCATTTTTAAGATGGTTGGTGGGTCCCAGTTCTCTCAGTAGCACCCAGGGCCTTGGGAGACATTTAAGACCTAAGCTGTGGAAGTGATCGTGTGTCTGCTTGTGTGTCTCTATTATTAAATTCCCTTTCCAAGTATAAGTATCTAGTAAAAGATTGTCTTCTTCTCTTTCTCCCCTGGAAAGAAAAGAGTGGCTTTTGCGTGCTTCCTTGAAGTGGCTCATAATGGTTCACTCCAACTTCTAAAGACAAATGAATGGGGCCTCCCTCTGTTGTGGGGTGGGGACCAGGGCCTCCATGAGGGAGCACAGGCAGCTCAGACTAAGCACCTGGCTCTTCCCAGGGATGGCTGTTGACTGTAGTCGTGTCACTTCCCTCCACTGGGTCTCAGTTTTCCTGACCTCCTCCTTCTGTGAACACAAGGTAAACCGTAGCTCCTAGCGAGCTTGTGTGACTGTCCAAGTCTGTAGATGGCAGGGGGGTGGCAGCGCTGCCAGGCAGGTGGGGTGTGGCAGTCACTCGGTGCCCTCTCCCCTCCTGTTGCAGTACAATGCAGACAAGGCCATTGTGGACAGTGGCACAACGCTGCTGCGCCTGCCCCAGAAAGTGTTCGACGCAGTGGTGGACGCTGTGGCCCGCACATCTCTGGTGAGTCCCCCGCTGCTCGTGTGTGCTCCAGATGCTCAAGGGCGGTTGTGTATAAAGTATTACTGGGGGAGTTCACAATCTTGACTTATAACATTCGTTGACAAATAATATCTTGTATTGTCTTTGCCATACTGCATGATTAAGCCTGGATCCTTCGCACTGACCTATACCCCAAGTCTTTTTTATTTTTTTGAGATGGTCTCCCTCAGTCACTAAGTTGCCATGCTGGGCTCAAACTTGGAATCCTTCTGCCACGACCTCCCACAGTGCTGGGATTGCACCAGCCCATCTGACTTACAATGCCTTTGTTTGACCCCCAAAAGACCTGGCCCCGTTGACATGTGTCTTAGTTACTTTCTTTTTGCTGAGGTACCTGACACCTTCCAGTTAAAGGCAGAAAGATTTATTTTGGCTCAAAGTTTGTTGAGATTTCAATCCATAGTTGGCTGGCTCCAAGGCAAAGCAGCATGGCAAGGAAGAAACAGTTCTTAGCATAGCAGTCAGGAGAACGTGCTTTCCCTTTTTATTCCACCCAGGCTGTAAGCCTATTGGTTGATGCCACCCACACCCAGTGTGGGTCATCCTTCTTCAGGAGATCTGACGTCCACACCCAGAATGATGCTAAATTAATCAGTGGACCCATCCAGTGTCACACTCTCATAATCTGGCCACTGCCCAAAATTCCAGTTTGAGGTTTCAGATGGACACAGATGTAAGCTATGATAGTTTAGTATATTTCACCTGAGATAAAAAACAATTCTCCACATAACTACAATCATGTGAGTGTGATCTGAGAAGTGCCTTGTTGGGTGATGTTGCCATTAGGCTAATATCTTTGTGAGCACGCACACAGACCCTCCCAAGGGACGCAAGAAGTGTAAGATACGCATTTGCTGCTATAAACAGTTTTACAGTAAGTTTTTTGTTTTAGAAAGCAGAAAGAGTACACGCTAAAACACCCATAAAAGGCATAGTGTAGTAAGTACATACATCAATAGTCCTTTGCTTTTTTGTTGTTTTTCATTTCTGGACTGGCTCAGCCCACCGGGGGGTGGGCTGGTGCATCACGTGGTGCCAGGGATTGAACCGCAGTCTCTGTGCTTGCCTAAGTTTGCCTACGCTGGTTTAGTCTGCTGAGTTTAGCCCACTGAACTATCTCACTGGCCCCTGTCAATAATCCTTTGTTAGCATCCGCCAGTGTTATGTGCTGTAGGTCACTGTGGCTGCTCTGTTTGTACATCTGGCAGTGCAATAGGTGCCTTTACCCCAGCATCACACACTTAGGAGTCAAGCTCTGCACCGCTACTGCAGGGCCTGGGGCAGACTCCTTTCTGATCTCTGGAGACTCACGCTGCACATGCGTTCTACTCTGGACTGGTGGATCCTATTGCGCTGTGTGGAGCATGGCCACCTAGTGAAGACACAGTGAGTCGAGAGCACCTCAGCGGCTTTACAGCAGACGGATGAGCCAGAGTCCCCCTCAATGGCTCCATCTATCTAGGCTGCACTGGCCTCTTACCTTCTACTTGATTTTTTTTATAGAAGACCAAGGATATTTTACAAGAAGACCAGTTGTACAGACCAGTAATTATTGTACAACTGTGCTCTGAAATGCACTTAGAATGCACATAACACTGGAGCATGCTAACAAATGACTATTGGAGGAAAGTGGTGTTTTAGGGACCTGGCAGCTGATAGTCCTGTTGTCACCCCAGCTTTCCAGCAGAGTGCACTGATGATCACAGGTCCTGGGCCCCTGGAGAGAAGTCCCCCAGGGAGCCCCACGTCCTCATCTCCGAGTCACTAAGATTTTTCAGTAAGGGGCCCTGTGCCCCTCTGTGTTCAGCTCCACTTGGATGAAGGTGCTTATGTTGGATGGAGCACTGCACCCCGCTTGGATGGGCGGTAAACATTACCTTTGACTTAAGCATTTTCTCAGCATCTGCCCCCATGTGTCATTCTTGTCACCAAAAAATAGGTGTCTCCTGGACAGCCTGCTCCCTGGTGTTGCACAGGGCCGATGTCCCACTGTGCACCAGGGTAGTCACACTACAAACATGAGACATATAGCAGTCATTCACTGCGGATCACAGGATCACTGAAGAAACGCGGGAGCTACGGACCACTGGGATGGTTCCCCTCAAAAGAGCAGCAGTTGTCTCCATTTTAGTCAAAACTGGTCCTATTTCTGTGTGTTGATTTGTCTTTACCTCCTCAGCTTTAGGCAATGCAAGTGGGTCTAGTGGAGGTGCCAATGGGCACAGGTTAGTGATGCCCCCAAGCAGTATGTGTGAGCTAGGCCAAGGTAGCACGCTGTGGGCTGAGATAGATCCTCCAGAGAAGAGGCCATGAACATGCAGGGCATGAAGCTACTTTCTCCTTCTCTGCATATTACAGAAAACTCTCTCACCTCCTACCTTGTACTTACCTACTTCTCACTGTTCTCACAGTCCTTCATCCCAAGCCGTGCTCCTCTTTGTGAATTAATAGAACCCAGGTTTGGCCCTGGGTGGAAGCCTTTGTTCCACTTAGTCATTCTCTGACTAGACATGGGGCCCCCTTGGTTCCCCACCATTTTACATATATTTATGTTTTTATTTGCATCATGGATTGCCCTAGCAGTGGTAGACAGGAATTAACTCACTCAAATGCCAGTAACTTTCCCTTGGGACTAGAAATAGGAACTTTACAGGACCACAGTGACTTTTCAGGAAGGGCTTTCACTAGGAGCTGGAGGGGGCTTTGGTCATCCTGAACCAAGACATCAGAAATCTAAAGCCACAGGGCAGGAGCAGCAGCCACACCCCCAGAACTGGGATGACAGGAAGGGACATGAGACCCTTTTCGTACTCACAGGTGCAGGCAGCAGCCTGGAACAGGTGTGAAGGGAAAGCAGAGCAGATCCCTGGCTCTTTTGACCTCTGCTGAGTCAGAGGAAAGCCCTTGTGGACCCTGAGAGCCATAAGGCTGGGATGTTCGTGGGTGACCAATCCCCCTGAGAGAGCAGCAGGGCACCAGTTTCTTAGCTGGTAAGGCAGAGCTGATGTGAGCTCCTGGTCCTCAACTGTAGCTGTTCCCCAACAGCCCACAGACATGTTGGAAAGGTCAGGTGGAACCACAAGGACACCCACCCCTGAGCCCCTTCACACCCCTGAGCTCACTGGGACCCCCGTACCCCGAAGCTGCCAATCCAGGAGTAAACCCCGAGGAGAAAGACATATGATTACATCTTTTTGTTTGCCTTGTCTAAAGTTGGCTGTGGTTTCCTGCAGTGTCTGTCTGTCTGTCTGTCAGTCTGTCTGTCTGTCTATCTGCCTGCCTGCCTTGGAAAGGGAAATGCCTCAAGGGGCTTTGTCTGTGTCATGGCCAAGGTGTGTCTATCTCAGTTCTCTGCTCCGTCTTTGATGCCAGCTCTCTCAGCTTGGCTTCTCTTTCTAGTGAAGGTGAGAGCAGGATTCAGAGTTCAGGAATAAGATGCTAGCCCTGTGACTGAGTGCAGGTTGCTCAGTGTGGTGTTAGAGGGCTGCATCCTGTCCTGCTGGTCTGCATGTAGGAAGTACGGGGCAGAAGTGGCAGACAGCGTGGCACAGTCGGAAGCTCTGCTGCCAGCCTCATGCAGCCTGTGCCTCCCTACAGCTCAGGGTTGGGGGAGGGCGGCAGGGAGGGGAAGGACAAGCCGCAGTAACTTCCCACTTCAAAACTCTTATCTGAGTCAAAACTGTCCCCTGAGAACACACAGGAGCCCCAATGGAGGCCAACAGACATCTGGCAAAGGGATAAAGTTTTAGGTGTGGAAGGGTGTACCCCCAAATCCAAACGGTGCCTCTTAAGGCTGTGATTGCCTCTCTGAGCGCTGCTCCTCACTTCATGTCAGAGCAGTCACAGGCTGCTGGCTGTGTCCAACAAGGTGACCCTTTCCCCCCGTCAGTTGGTCTGGAGAGGGCCCTTCCCTATGAAACTCATTTCAGATCAACTTCATTTTCTTCAAAAGCAAAAATACACAAGCACCAGTCTTAGAAACTGACCACTCAGGAATATGAGTGGGTGTAACAGGGCTTTCTGTCCCCAGCTGGGCACCACACCAGTCACACTGCCCTGTCTCCTCCTGTGCCATCTCCTGGCACCTCCTGTCCTGTCACTTCCTGACTCTCTGGGCACTCTACCACCCTGGGGTCTGTGGCCACCCTGTACTTCAGGGCTAGCATCTTGGTACCACCCACGTGTCAGAACCACCCACTCACTTGTGCCTCTAGCAGACCCAGGGTGCCCCCCAATTGGAACAGGGGATCAGATCTCAGGAAAGCTACACACAGATTCATGGAACCATTCCAGTTGCTGCAGGGCTTCAGGTCCAGGTTTACAAATGGAGGGTGGGCACGTGACTGCTGACTGGCTTGCCACATCCCTCCCATCCTTCTGCCATGGCTCCACTGGTGCCATGTGGGGACCCTGGCTGTGGCTTCTGCCAACTGTACCTCCCAGGGGTGACCATCTCTCAGGCTGGACTCTAGGCCTATCTTCACAGAAAGCACCTTGGGTGGTGCCCTGGCCTGCTGTCCCTGGAGGGCTGGGGCTGGAGGAGGTGCTGTCCTCCCTTGCCTGCCACCAGCCAGGCCTGGCGGGCTGCACTCAGGACTTGGATTCTAGCAGCATCATTGCCTGAGAGGCACCATGTGGCACCTGGTGCTACTCCTTCCTCCCCACCTGCATGGCAAGCTGGTGTGGGGACAGGAAGGATCTCCATCCTGACAGACTCTGTTCTCATGCAGTAAGCAGGCATTTGTCACCCAGGAAGTGCCATTGTGAACTGCAGCAGGACTGATCCTCAGCAGGAGAGGGCCAAGAATAACCTGGTGGGACCAGGCTGGTCCCTGGCATCTGGAGGCAGATGGGGCCCAAAAGGACCTCAGGGCCATGTTCCCCGATGGGATCTTTCCCAGGCTCTGGATGTCCTAAACATAGAATGAGCAGGACACCCCAGGGCAGCAGCAGGGGCAGTGAGTGACTCATTTGGAAAAGACAGGATCTACTACGAAGGGCAGAGTAGACCAGTAGGAGGAGCTTGGGGTGCTGTGGGGCCTTGGTGCTGAGGGTCTCAGCCTTAGTAACTAGGGCAGGCTTGAGGGTTTGATCTGAGGTGTGGCTCCTGCAGTGGGCAGCGTGACTCAGCCCCTCCTTCAGAAGTGGAGTTTTTGAGCTTGTGGGGCCCTTAGAGGAACTGCCATTGCATCCATGCCCACAGGCTCAAATTGCATCATCAGTAACAGGGTGATAGGGTTGGGGTGGCCAAGGGTTACAGAAGACCACTGTGCGCATGCGTGGGGACTGCTACGTATGAGCTAAGCTGCCTGGTTACCTTGTCCCATTGTGTTCAGACCCAGGCAGCCTGGGCCTGGGCTACCATTTAATCCAGGAGGTGGTCCAGTTCCTGAAGTCTCCTCCAAGCTGGGCCCTCCCCTCTTTCCCAGCCATTTCATTGGCTACCTTCAGTGTGTCCCTGCCACATTTAAGATTTTTCTTATGATTTAAGAGGCTGTTGCTGACTGCTCTGTGACCTGGGGTAAGTTCCAGAACCTCTCCATGCCTCAGTGTCCTGCTCTGTGCTGCAAAAGAGTTCTGTCCCCTGCCTGGCTGGGCTTTTCCGGGATGGCAGGAGCCATTGCTGCAGAGCATTTATTGTGCTACCATGCTGCCTGTGTCTTTGCAGTCATTGTAATTATTAGTTGTCACCATGTCACTCTTCTGCTCTGTCCACGTGAGGCAGTGGTCATCCTTGTGGGCATCTGGCGAGTGGTGGTATTTCCTACTGATGTGCCAAGCTGGTGTCTCATGGGTTGGGTCTTGTCCAGATTCCAGAATTCTCTGACGGCTTCTGGACGGGAGCCCAGCTGGCGTGCTGGACGAATTCAGAGACACCATGGGCCTACTTCCCGAAAATCTCCATATACCTGCGAGAGGAGAACTCCAGCCGGTCTTTCCGCATAACCATCCTGCCTCAGGTATGGGCTTGGCTTCCTGCTTCTCTAACCTGTAACGTGCAAATGCCGAAGTGTTTGTGCCTAACAGGTGCATCACGGGCATCACAGCTCTCCCAAGCATCTGTTGCCACAGTAACAAGACCATGTCCAGGGCTGTTTCTGAGTCCACAGCCAGGCCAGCTCCCAGTTCTTGGAACCTGAGGCAAGTCCAGATTCCCAGCTGTGGACAGAGATTGCTGTGGTCCCTGTGGGAGGAAAAGCTGAAGATGCTTTTATAATATTGGCCAACAGCACCATCTTCTACTTTTTCCTTGTGCCAAAAAAGAATAAAACTGTTGGGAGAGGCGACACACAACTGCAATTTCAGTACCTAGGAAGGTGAGGCAGGAGGATCACAAATTCAAAGCTAGCCTAGACTGCAGAATGAGTTCAAGGCCAACCTAGACTACATAGTGAGTCACTGTGTCTTTTTATTATTATTATTGATACCTTTTAGATACCCATAATGTTCTCATTCATTATGGGGAATTTCCACCTACACATGGTACATCCTGCTTCTTCCTTTTTCTGTTCCCAGCCCCTCCAACCCAACCTGTCTTCCCTTCATTATTTACAAGTTTGTTTGCATTGTTTCCTTCTGTTCTCTTTTTCTTGTCTCTTCTCTCCCCTCTCATTTGGAATTTTCTTCCCCTTTCTTAGTATCTCTGTCTCTATGTCTTTTATTTTTAAAAAACAAAGCTGATTGTCAGGGATGATGACATCACTGTTTTTCCCTAGAATTCCAGTCCCCATGGACTCTAGCTTTCTCCTGAGCCATGACAGAACAGCCCACCACGCTGTGCTACCCTCTGCCATTCTTCCTGCCTCAGTCCTGGTGCCCTGGCCCACACCCCTCTTGTGTGCCCTCTGTACCCATTACTCCTGCAGCCCCAGGCTCCCACCCTGGTCAACATGACTTCTGCATTAACCCCTGAACCCCGCGGCTTTCCTACTGCATGCTCCCACTCTAGGGTTCCCTCTCGGTGTCCCAGGCCCTGGCCCTCTGCTGGGCTGTCTCTGTTCTGCCTGTCTTGGCCTCTCACCCACCCGTAGTAGCTCACAGCCCCAACCTGAAATGCAGTCTCCTCCTCCTGCGCCCTAGATTCCTTCCAGCCAACTCAGACAGCCCTTGCTTTGTTGAAGCCCTGCTGAGCAAAATAACCCATTGTCCCTTGCCCTTGGAATGCATACTTTCCAGGCCACTCATCTGGTGTGGGGTTATTTCTTTAGGGCATGTTTTGAATTTTGCTTTTGGGTTTGTAAAAATCATCTTATACTTCTTCTTCTTCTCCTGACTATGAATTCCTGGTGGTAAGGATGGGCCTATGGGCTCTCGGGCTCAGCAGCTGCCTCTTGGGCAGACACAGTGGTCGTGTCTCAGTTTTGATTTGATGGACTGGACGAAGAGGGCTGGCACTGAAGGAGACTCCAGGAGGAGCTGTGTCAGAAGAGGGCCCTGCCTGCCTCCCACGCCTAGTGTCTGTGGGCAGTGCATGCTCCTAAGACTCCTCCATGGGGGGAGACAATAGGAAGTTTCCAGACAAATACAGCTCCCATGTGGGTCTGCTGTGGTCACAGTACTCCCGGCAGCTGAAGCAGGAGGACTGCAAGTTTCTGAGACCCTGTGTCAAAGTGCAAAAGGGCTGGGGGTGTAGCTCACCCTGAAAGTCCTGGGTTTAGTCCTCAGGATCACAAAAGAAAAAGAAATGGAGGGAAGAGAAGGGGAGGAAGAGAAAGGAGAAAGGAAAGAAGTTCGGTTTCTAGTTCTACCCTTAGAACTTAAGCCAACCTCAAGTCCTTCCGGCCCCCTTCCCTCTGCCACCATAAGAGAAGTAACCCTAATATTTGCCAGAAGACCTTTCAGGATGGAGGTTCTGGCCCTGGCTACCTGCAACAGTGTCAGAAAGGTGAACTCATGGTGTGTTTGGGACACCAGGCCTCGTGATGACATTTCAGTCAGACAAAGAGTAAGACGTGGCTACCACCTCCTCCACATGCTTGGGCACCGTGTCCCCATCTGGAAGACAGAGGACAGTGTGCCTTGGGAACTTCGGAGCTGCAGGCCAGTGTTGGGCCCTTCCCCTGATTTGGTGCCAGGTGCTGGGCAACAGGGTGAAATGGAGGAGGTGTTTCCCCTTAACCAGGAATTCAGTATGACTCACACTTAGGAAATGGAAGATATCTTCAAGGGTGGCTTTGACCTGTTGTGATTTTTATGGGTCTGTGTTCCTGGTTTCTTACCCACTTCATGTCAGGTTTGTAACCCATTTCCCTGGTGGGAAGGATGGAGATGACTTAAGAGAAATGAGGTCCCAGGGCCACGCTGTGCTCCTCATGGATGACCCACCCCACAGCCCCGTCCTGACTTTGAGCAGGGATGGGGCTTCTTGCCCCTGAGATCTGAGCTCCGAGCTCCGCTTTCCTCAGCGGAGCCTTCATGCACCAGCAGTAATTGGTGAGGAATTGAGCAGCAGACAGGCCAGCGCCAGGTCTTTGCTCTCTGTTCCCAGTTGTATTTCCCCAAAACACATAAGTTAAATCCATTTGTGCTGAGAAAGGAAAAAAAAAAAAAATGACACCAAAAAACAGCACCTGGCAGACAGGGGAAGTTTGATTTTTCTCTTTTCAAGAAATAAAAAGACCTTTTACATTGTACTCACGTTCAGTCTAAATGTCACGGGCTTTTCTGCTCATGCCATTTTGGTTTAAGGCAGTTTATTCTGAGCCCCCGCAAGACTGAAACTTCCTAGCACATCAGGAGTTGGGTGGCCGGGAGTTCTCACTGGCATCCGCGGGGGCACACAGAGTTGGCTACGAGAGCGAGATGGGGTTTGCATAGATAGTGTCGGCATCAGGATCCATTGCCCCGTACGAGCGGTATTAAAAATATGTGAGAATTTTTTAAATTTTAAAAGGTGATTGCAGTGAAAGACACATTGCTCTGAGGGTCAGAGTCATCCCCAAGTCTCTATGACATGTGATCAAAAATAAGGTGAGTGCTGCTGCGCAGTCCCCACCAAGAGAGAGGCAATAGGCTGCGTCCACCTTAGTTACCGGTTCTGGCACTGTGTGACATCCAGCTCCTCTCCTACGTCAGAATGACCGTGCGAAGGAAACCATGAGGATAGCGAGGCAGCTAGACAAGAGAGATGACTCCAGAGCTGCTGCAGAAAGCAGCAGGGATGATGGGATGAGTGTGGGGAGCGAGGGGGTGGATCTGAGGAGGAAGCGTGGGAGTGTGGTATTTCCGTATATTAAACATGTGCCCTATTTTTCAGTCACACCTCATATCTGATAAGTAATGGAGTTTCTTGTGGAATGAAGGTGTGGGTGGGTGTACGTGGGCGGGTGACATTGGGGAGCCTCCCTCCGCCTCCACGAGGTCCTGGCTCGCCTGCCTGCACACGGAAGTGCGTGAGGTTCCTCTTTCGGGTGTCAGTCACACACTGACCATGGACAGAGGGGCACTGAGCGCCTGCGTGCTTCGGGAAGCGTCTCTTCTAGTGTCCTTGTCCCTTCCATAGTGGGGTGCTCTCGTGTTTCCCTTTCACACGTCCCCGTAGGCTCGCCGCCATGCTCATCCCGTTCTCGTCTCCTGCCGCCGCAGGCTGAGGTCGTCTGAGGGCCCCCGCGTGTTGGGGCTCTGAGCAGGTGCAGCCCCCACCGTTTCCGGATGTGCCTGATCATGCTCTTCCATGCGCTTCCTCCTCTCTTCACACGCAGCTTTACATCCAGCCCATGGTGGGTGCGGGCCTGAACTATGAGTGCTACCGCTTCGGCATCTCTCCCTCGACCAATGCGCTGGTGATCGGGGCCACAGTGATGGAGGGATTCTACGTGGTCTTCGACCGAGCTCGCAGGAGGGTAGGCTTCGCAGCAAGCCCCTGTGCAGGTAAGTGTCCCTGGTGCGTCCTGGCGTGCCGCGCTCGGGGTGCCACGCGGTGCCACACGGTGGTGCCACACGTGCCTGTGATCACATCCTTTTGGTAAAATGGGTCATAGGCTTGTGGAGAGGATTCGATGGCAGCGTCCCTGGGACGCCTTCAGCCCAGTGCAGACAGGCTGAGCAGGAAGCTGAAAATTCCTTCCTACACGTGCTGGGCGTGTGCTCAGTGGCCCTTGCTTTTGAAATAGTTTTATTTTGGTCCTTGGAAATGAACCTAGGGCCTCGTATGTGCTGAGCATGTGCTCTCCCACTGAGTCCGACCCTTAGCCCATGAGCCAGTTTTTTGACAGTTAAAGCCAAACGAAGAAGAAAATTCATTCATGAGTTGAGTATGTTTCTTACAAAGCATTCTCATTATGAAATAGAGATTTTCTTTTTCTATTTTCTTTTTCAGGGATCAAACTCAAGAACTTGCACTTACTAGGTAGAGATTTAGGCCACTAAGCTATCTCCCTGGCCCTCACTATGAAATAAAAAGCACAAGGTGTGACTAAAAATAATATGTTTAAATAAGAAAAATTTATTGCCGTAAAAGATGCACTGCTGTGATCCCTCTCACCCGAGCACACTCGTTGGTGGTCCTTGCCGCCCCTGCAGTAGCTCTGGAGCCCTCTTTCTCGAGGGTCTGCAGCTGTGCTGTCCTGACAGCCTCGACGTCCTGCACAGATTCAGAACTTTTCCTTCTCTGGGCATTTTGATGTTGGGGAAGAGCGGGAAGTCCTGTGGTGTCAGACCTGGTGAATAAGGTAGACCAGGACACAGTGTTCTGTTTTTATCAGCTGCCTTTCTGTTGCATGGGGCTGGGCAGCAGCATCACTGTATTTTTGATCTCATAAAGACACTCAAAAAGAGGACTCTGGAGCTGCTGCAGGAAGTGACAAGGACAGTGGGATGAGTGTGTTCAAAGTGCAGGGAGGGTCTGGGGGGGATTCTTGGCAACGTGTCTTACTGTAATTTTAATTGCAATACTGTATTGTTGGTGCCCTATTGCAGAGACTTATTACTACTTCTTGAAATCCTAAAACACAGACCTGAGAGCCCTTTTTTTGGTAAGACTCCTTTGCAAGGCTGGCCTGGGGTGACCTAGCATGAGGATCAGGCAGGTGGCCATGGAGATGGATGTGAGGCGGAGCCTCAGGCCATACTGCCTTCAGAGGCAGGGACTCAGCAAGACATCCGCTTGGCCTGGCTTTGGGGAGCATTAGACCTGAGACGGCTCGTCCCGGCCAACCCGGAAGAGGTGGAGCTGCTGGAGCCCATGCAGGGAGAGCCTGCCTCTTGGATGTGGTCAGGACAGCTGTGTCATTTCAGAAAAGGAGTTCAGAACATTTTGACCCACTGGACTAGGGTCAGGAACAGAATGAAATCTTAAAGCTGTGCTGGTAAGGGGCTAAGGGCGAGGAAAGCAGAACAGTGGGTTTAGAAAGAATTGATGAGAAGGAGGTAGAATAGAAGAAATTTCAGACTGAGAGTGAGATTTGCTATCTCCATGCAGCTTCAAGAAAGGACTTGAGCACTCCATGGGCAAAAAGTCTTAAACATTAGAGAGAATGGTGGGACAGAGAGGTTGCTCACCTGGCCAGCTGAGAGATTTCTTATTGTACTAGGCATTGAATCTAGCGGAGCTGTGTCCCCAGTCGTTTTCCTTTTTGAAACAGAAACTTTCTAAATTATTTAATTTTCTATGCTGAGCTCCCACTTGAGATCCTCCTGCCTCAGCCTTCAGGAGTGCCAGGGTTTTGAGCATGTTTCACCATGCCTGGCTGAGATTTCACCTATCTTTTTACACTCAAATCATGGTCTTTGAACATGTAAAAAGAACAAGTAAGGGGCACTGCATATGTTTGCGTCTACACAGTAGCATTCTCAAAAGTTGGGAATGTGGTGGGGAGTGTCTTCCCTCCCTCCCTCCCTCCTTTCCTGTCTCCCTCCTTCCCTTTCTGCCTCTCTTCCTCCCTCCCTCCCTCCCTCTCTCCTTTTCTCTTCAGTACTGCTAATTAAACTCAGAGCCTTCTCTGCCTGCTAGGCAAGCATTGTACCACTGAGCTACATCCTGAGCCCTAGAGTGATGTTAAAAGGAGAGACTGTCCCCCTGTTGTGCTGCTGATTCACATAGAACCCCCGAGCCTTGCGCACATACATGGAGATGGTGATAGATCTTCTTAAACAGCAGCTCGGGCTTCCTTGTGGGTGAGCAGACCCGGAAGCTCCCTGACTAGGGAGCACCTGTTCAGTGCAAACCCTTCCCACCCATGATGTGGTTGTGTCCTACACCCCGCTGCAGCAGCGAGTAGGACTGGGCAACCTGAAATAGCCCCGAAGTTCCTGACAGTGAATAGTTTACCTCTTTATAACCTAAGGAATCTAAGAACTACAGCAATTTTGCCCATAATTTCTGCTCTCTTGTTACCACTAAAGTGAGGGCTGCCATGGCAACAGCGATTGTGCATCCATTTAACCCTGCAGAGGGTGTGATGACCAAGCCTTATCCAGGTGAGTGGCTGTGGGGAGTAGTTTAATCCTCAGTGACCCTACCTGGGGGATGTCACTTCCTATGATTCACCCTGCCTTGTCAGGTGCTCTTATGTATGGCTTCTTGCCGTTGATTTGTTTCAAATGCATGCAAGATTTTGGTACTTAAACATTTGACTTCACCAGCTGTGGAAATAGACCCTGCTATCGGTGGCCTCTTCCACGCAAATTATGTGGCCATTAAAGCAATGACTTTCCCCAGGGCTGCAATTAAAGGAGCCAGCCGGGGCTCGGTAGCACTGTAATAAATGGAATGCATGCCTGGCCTTTCTTTAAGGCTTTATTTTTAACTCTGAAATGTTTTAAATCATAAAGTTGTATAAATGATGAAGAAGCATACAGTGTCCTTCAGTTTCCATGGGGAATTAGTTCCAAGGCCCCTCATGGGCAATAGAATCTGAGCCTTATGCAAAATTATATACTACTACATATAATGCTTGCACCTCCCCTGTTACCTTAAGCCACCTCCAGGTGGCATGTGACATCAGTGCCATGTCAGTGCTTCTTCTCCACTATGTAGGGGGATAATGGGGAGAAAAGTCAATATGCTTTCAGGACAGAAACATGTTTTTTCAAATATCTTCAAATCTCACTGGCTGTGGTGCCACACACCTGTAATCCCAGCTCTTGGGAGGCTGGGGCAGGAGGACCCCTTTAAGCTCAAGGCCAACCTGGACTGCATAGCAAGACCCTGTCTTAAAAAAAAAAAGTTCAAAGCCGGGCGTGGTGGCGCATGCCTGTAATCCCAGCACTTGGGAGGCTGAGGCAGGAGGATTGTTGTGAGTTCGAGACCAGCCTGAGCTACAAAGTGAGCTTAAGGCCAGCCTGAACTGCATAGTGAGACCCTGTCTCAAAAAGACAAAAAAAAAAAAAAAAAAAATTCAGAGCCCACAAATATTAACATTTTCACATATTTTCTTCAAAAGTTGGTCATAAAAATATAAGAACAAAGTCAGGAAATACGCCGTGCCAGCCTCTTCCCAGAGTGCTCTTTGTCACGCATGCAAGTGCTACATATTTTCCTCATAACTGCATGAAGTTACGAGCATACTACGTGGTGTAGGTACTTCTGTCGATCTCCATTGCTGCAGCATAACAACTTCCCCAAAATTGAGCAGCTCTTTTTTTTTTTATTTCAGTGCTGAACAATGAACCCAGGGCCTTCAGACTGGGCCACAGCACCACCCTTTTATTATTATTATTATTTTGTTTTTGAGATATAGTCTCACTAAATCACTAAATTGCCCAGTCCAGGCTTGAACTTATGATCCTCCTGCCTCAGTCTCCCCAGTGCCCAGCACCACCCCAGCTCTTCGCAGCTCTTTGTCACGGTTTCTTGTGCAGCTTCCCGGGGTGTGCCGGCTGGTCTACCTCAGGGTCCATCTCCTGAGCTCAGTCGCCTGAGGTCCTGGAGGCCTGCGCGGAGGCCACCCCTCCCGTGTGTACATCATCCCACAGCTGCCTGGAGGACTCTGGGAGGGCACCGCTCACCCAGAGAGAGTGATTAGAGGCAGCCGGACATTCAAAACAGAAGCCGCCGCCTTCCAATAACCTGATCCTAGGAAGGATGTCCATCTTTTCTGCCCTAGGCACCCATTATGCAGAGCTATGGTCCCAGTAGAGGGGGCAACACAGGTTCACTTCCAGGAAGCAGGTGTCTGCCCTCAGTCTTGAGAGCTGCCTGCTGTAGCATTACGTGTGGCTAGCGTGGCTGTGTCCACTGGCCACTTTGCAGTGGTTATTGTTCTTTCTCATCAGAATGAGAGCTGTGGTGCTGGGAGCACCATTGGTCGCTAGACTTCCTGGCTGAGCACAGCCTGCACGGTTCCCATGTTGAAGGGGTGCACGTGGACCGCAGCGTCTCATGCCAGGCACCTGCATTCCCAGGTCGTGGGCCCAGCCCCATGCTGATCGTCACTCGGGCTGTTTTACTATTTGCTGCTCTAAACATTGCTGCCTCAAACGTCTTTGCACACATAAACCAGGTCTTCCAGAAGTGGAATTTCTAAATGAGTTAGTGTGCAGTTTTCACTGGCACTGGCAGCTCTCCATTGGTCTTTGAAGTCATTATAAAATATCAGGTTATATAGTGGAAGGATTTCCTTTTCCTCGAAGCATTTGTACATTAGATTTCTTTCGCATTTTGCCAATTAATGTGCATGAAATCTTGTCAAATTTCCTTGGGTCACATTCAGCATTACAAGACTGTTGATGTAGTTATAGGATATTTGTGGGTTTTTCTTTTGCTGTCTAGTACACATTTCTCTGCTTTTCTAAGTACTTCATCTCTCAGACATTTTACTTGTTTTTGGTATCTTCACTCCAATTTAGTGAAATTGGATTTATTTTGTTCCCCCCCCCAGTTGTCCAGTACACTGTGCTTTATTTAGAAAATCCTTGGGGTGGGTATGTGGCAGGGTGGTACAGGCTTCTCCAGAATGTGTGAGACTCTGGGTCCCAACAATGCAAAAACTAACAAAAAATAAGAAAAGAAGTCCTTCCTTAATCTAAGAAAAAAAGGCGTAATTTTTCTTCTAAAGATACTGCTTGCCTGTTCTCATTTCCTCTCTGAAATGTGAGCGAGGCATCTCAGTTTTGGAAAGACATTCAATTTCCTCAGCATCATTTATTGAATATGTGATGTTTTCCTCTCTGATTTTTCTAATAATTAGGAAGTTACCCATACATAGCAAAGACTAAAAATAATACGATGATGTCCCTATATATCAACTAGGTAGACTTAATCATTTACCATGTTTCCATTTAGCACTATGTATGTGTATGTATTTTTTGTTGAAGCATTTGGAAAAAAGTTTCAGATATCATGGCATTTCTTTGTGGATCTTAAAAAGAAGGACATGCTTCTATCTAATCGCAGGGCCGTTATCGCATCCCCTTAAACTGTCAGTATTTACCTAATAATACCGAGACCATATTCACGTGTTTCCAGTGGTCCTTAACTGTTTTGTTCTTTCAAAGATCAGTTCTTTACTCGGAGGATTTTTTTTTGGTGGGGGAGCTAGCTCAGGCCACCTTAAGGGCAGGTATGGTGAGGCTTGTGGAGCTGGGGATATAACCGTGGTCCCCTTCACCTGACTGAGTTTGCCCAACCAGGTGCTTTAAACAACTGAGCTAACCTGCACATCCCTATGATTGGCTCTGGGCTTGGGTTTGTTTGTTGGTTTGTTGGAGAATGCATTGTGCTCCATTTTATTGATTTCCTAATGGTACTACTGTTTAACTTGTTCATTAAGCCTCGCAGTTCCTGTTCACTTAAATCTAAAGTCTCAGATTCAAGGGGGACATGATTGGCAAGGAACTTCCTGAATTTCAGTCATGTCTCAAGTCGCTTTCCTGTTGCTGGGACAAAGCACCTGGCACCCACAAGTTAAAGGGAGAGAGGTTTACTTTGATTCGCAGTTTAGTCCACAGTCAGCTGGCTCCAAAGCAGGAGGAGCTCTGTCCATGGCACGTAGGAAGCAGAGAGCAAGGGAAGGAGTTGGGGAACAGAGCACCCGCCTCCAGGCCGTACCCCAGAGCCCCCTCTGCCCACCAGGCCCCACCTCAGACGGCACAGTCAGCAGGGAGCTCTCTGTGCGTGAGCCCGCTTGATAGGCTCAGCACCCACGATCCAGTCCCCTTCCAAAGCCCCACCTTTGAACAGCTATTAATTTCATGGAGCATTTTAGATCCCCAAACATGACAAATCACACCATTGTCGTATACCAGTTCCCATACATATGTGAGCTATTTTTTAGTACCCTATTCTGTCCCTCTGGGACTGCTGTAGTTCCTCTGGTCCTCTCCACCATATGGTTTTAATATCAGTAGTTGTAAAACAGTATCCAGCCAGGGACTGACATGTGTCCTTGCTCTTCACTAATATTGTCTTGGCTATTTTTGCCTTTTAGTTAATTTCGTCAAGATCCCTGAACACACTATTGGGATGTCAGTTAAGATAGCACTGAATTTATACTTTAACTGGGAAAGAAACCAGGTTTCTACTGTATCAGATCTCTCCCCCAAGAATGTGCTAATTTCTTCATTTGTTTATATCTCTTTTTATGACATACTCAATGTTTTATAATTTTCTCAAAAAAAAAAACCTTACATATACATTTATTACAAGGTACCTCTTAGTTCTTGTTACTGTAAGTGGCATTTTAAACTGCATTTTCTAGTGTGTGGTTTGGTGGGCAGGCATGTAATCTTCAGAGTCCTCTGTTATTAAAGAGTTTTTAGAGTGATTTGGGTTTCATATAATCTGCAAATAATCCATTTCAATCACTTGTAATCTGATTTTTCTCATACTTGATGTGTCTTGTATGTGCTAACTTCTCCAGCAGTGTTGAATAGAAGTGGTGACAAGGGCCACTTCGGTCTGTATCCACAGGAGCACTTTTCATGCTTCATCACTGAGAATAATATGTGGAGCAGGCTTGTGGAAATCTCCTCATTAGCCCTGAAGTGAAGGATTTGCAGTTCCCTCAAGTGTTTAGGATAGGATGGAAAGAAAAGCAGATTTACAGTTTGTGTTAGTGGTACCTGCTTCATAAGCCAGCAAGTCCACCTGTGGTAGCTACAGAGAAGTGAATGCATGCCCACGAGGGCTGGGCCATGACAGAGGAGAAGTGGATGCATGCTGGGATTCTCGGGGAGCTTCATTTAGAAAGGGACTGAAGTAACGCATCATTTTACAATGGCTTGAGACTGTGGTTTCCTCTAAAGGAAGAGCCACCCCAGGGCCTCCCAGCGGGGAATGTGTGAGCCTCCTGTTGGCTGTCCACTTGGTGTCTGCAAGTGCCCGTGTGCCAAAGGCCAGAGGCTCTAGGGGGAGTGTGGCAACGTATTTGTCTTATACAAGACTGTAGAAAGTAAAGGCCAAAAACTGTGTACTTCATATCACAGTAGTTGGTTGTTTGAAACCTTGCTTCTGATGCATGCGAGGTTAAAACAAAAAAGAAAAAAGTTTACCTCTATGCATTTAATTTTTTTTTTTTTTTTTTTTTTTTTTTTTTTGCGGAACCAGGGATTGAACTCAGGCCCTTACGCTTGCCAGGGAAGCGCTTATTCCACTGAGCCACCTCCTCGGCCCCGTATTTAAATATTTCAGTCTTTTTCTTTCAGGCTTTTGGGTTTGCAGTCATGTTTTAAATGGCTTCTCTCACTAGATTACTAGAAGTAATCTTTGTTTATGTGTATCTTCTGTGTTTGATTTCCCTTGTGTCGAATGTCTAGATTATACTGCCCCCCAAGAAGACCACCCCACTGTTCGTATAACATTCATCAATGATCCATCTTTAGTACTGTTATTCACTCATTTGAAATCCCACAATCATTACATACCAAGATCAGTACATGTACAAGAGGTAGATACTGATTTCTGAATTTTCTTTTCTTTCACTAATCTGGCTGATAGTACTAGTTCCTTTTACTATTTATTTTTCAACACTTTCCTGCTGTGCTTTCTTAACTTTTCCTTTATGAACTTTTGAATTGGTTTCTTTTACAATCTGGCATTGCAGTGAGGTGCTCAGCCCTTCGGACTCACAACTCCTGTGTGAAGCTATGTAGCAGCTCTTGCTAGTGAGCCCGTCGGGTGACGTGGGCTAGCTCTCCTCTCATAATGGGCTGTTTTGCTCATTTACTTTGCCTTTTTGTTGTTGGTGTTCCGAGCTCATCTTCAGTGGCAGTGCTTTCTTCCTTCTGGGAAGCGTTTGCCTTGGTGCCTTACTTTCCTATCCCTGTGACAAAATGTCTGGCACTCACAGTTTGAAGGAGGAGGCTCACGATTTCAGTGGACTCAGTCTGGTCACGTGGCTGCAGGGTAGAAATGACCTGGCAGAGGGCACAGCAGAAGACAGCTGCCTGCTGCACGGCAGCCAGAACACAGACAAGGGAAGAACTGGGCACACAAACACAGCATTTCAGGTCACACATGGTGACAAGCCACCCCTTCTACTTCCTGACGGTGCATCCACCTATGGCTCACCTATAGGTGGCCCCACTGACAAGCACAGTGCCCCAGTGACCCAGTCACCATCTAAGCCCATGAGCCACAGGGGGACATTTTAGATCTAAATCATAACCTTGGGTATCAGAAGTGTCCCATAAAGCAGTGTTTGCATGTGTTTCTTCTGAGTGTCCTCAAACGTGGGAACACGAGCATGTCCACACCAAGTTGTACGAACTCAGAGGCCACCCGTGCTTGAGGTGGAGCACTAAGGGCTCCACCTGTCACAGGAGCTTCCTCCTTGCCCTGCTCCCCCTGCCCCCAGACCTGCAGGCAGAGCCAGCTTCCCTGTTAAGAGTTGCCACAGCTCCTTCCACTGATGGGCCCAGCTGCTACAGGCATCATGGCTTGAGGCTTGAGGGGTCAAGTCTTGCCCACATGTGCATTGAGACCCCAGCCCTGGACGCTCTGCTCAAGACATGGCTCTTACTTCTGGGCTGAGCTATGTGTTTAGAGACTGGAGTTGAGCTAGTCACCGTGGCAGGTACATATGGGTGCTTAGGAGGCTGAACCAGGACAATTGCTGGAGCTCTGGAGTTCGGGGCCAGCCAAGGCCATATAGTAAGAACTTGCTTCTTTTTTAAAAAAACTGTTGAGAATATAGTACAGTGTTGGACACAAGCGTAGCATGCATGATACCCTGCACCCCCCCCAAAAAAAAGAAAAACGGGGGGTTACATCTTATCTTCATGTCTCTGTTAAAGTAACAGTACATTAACACCACCCATCCAAACTGCTGGAGCCAAAGAGAGGGATTCTTTCCTTTCTGAGTATATTTTGCTTTGGTTTTATAATTGCTCATGTTTGTTGAGTGAGTGACTCTTTAACTTACAAGGCTGGGCTTCTCCCAGAGGGGTGGCTTTGGGGAACCTCATTGACTGGAGCCTCTGGGCAGCTTTCCCAGAGCACACGGACGTGGTGCATATTTTGGAAAAGTTCTCCCTGTGCTCCTCTGCTGCTGCGCCTGCCCCTGCCCCTGCCCAGCTCGCCTCACCCCTACCCAGAAGGCCGCAGAGCCCGAGATAAGGCTGTGTGGCGCCAGCCCTCCTGAGTCCTGGAGCCCACAGCTGCCACTTTCTGCTCCCTGGGGCTGTTCAGGTAGTGTCGCCTGTAGCTAAGAAAATAATCATATCAGTCCCACACCTCCCTGTTCCCTTAGTGTATCCAGAGCTTCTGAAATACCATCCCTTTTTATAGACCAAGACATTTAGCACCCGCAAGCGTATAGATTTCAGCTTGTACAACTCAAAACACTTCGTAGATTGGGCAGGATCTCACTGAATTCTTGTCGCTGCCGGTTGGAAATGATCATCTGTTCCCCTGCCCATGTTTAAAAATAGGAGAGTTAGCTGCTAGGGACAGAGTTTCAGAGATGGGCCTCTGCTTTCCACTTCGGTTGACCTTGAGACCCTGAACTCATAGGCCAGGCCCGCAGATCCTTCCTTTACAAAAGGCATCATGAGGGCTGACCAAATAGCTCAGTGGATTAAAGCACCTGCAAGCAGGCACGGAGGCCAGAGGTTTGATCCATGGGCCTGCCCTGCCAGCCTTACCCACAGGGCTCATTGAGACGGCAGTTGACACTGGGCATGGTGGTGCACACTTGTAATCCCAGCTCTTTGGAGGCTGTAAACAGGCAAACCACTCCTAGTCTGATCTAATCATGAGACCTGGAACACCTTGTAGACCCTACCCTAAAATACAAAAAAAAAAGGCAACATGGGACCCATTGGTCCCGCGTGGTCACCCCTGCAACTCCAGAGTAAGACTCTCAGTTCTGAATATCCAACTTCATAGGGCAATTTGGAGAATAAGTCCTGGCCAGGATAATTTTTATAGCTGCAGAAATGGTGTGTCTTCTCTAGGTATGCATTATCAACCTTTTGGGATACAACATAGGAAAAAAAAAAAAAAAACATAATTAGAATTGTAGCCCAACACACTGATGAGAGAGTTACAACAACCATTCCAGGAGCAGTGAGAGTTTGCTAAGCCCACTCACCTGGGATATTGTGCTGCATGTCTGTTAACTTGGTTATCTTTCCAGCCAGACTAACTTCTGTGGGTGATTATGTTCCCTAAAGAAGTGAGTTTAAATCAGACACACTGAGCAGGGATGGGCATGCAAGCAGGCCTATAATCCCAGCTACTCAGCAGGCTGAAGCAGGAGGATCTCAGACTCAAAGCCAGCCTGGGCTGTAATAGTGAGGTCTTGTCTCACAAACTTTTTAAAATAAATCAAAAGGGCTAGGGCTGCAGCTCAGTGATAGAGTCTCCCTGGGTTCAATTCCTAGTATGGAAACCAATCCATCAGTAAATTAAATTAAATTATAAAAGATTACACAGCTCACAGTTAAGCCAAGATTGCATAGCTAAGTGAGGGAGTTGGATTCCGAGACCCAAAAGTCTCTCTGGGGGTCTCATCCTCACCACTGTGCACGGTAGTCTCCCATTTGTGAATCTAGCAGAGGGGACTGAAGTCTGCTTTGGGGCTGTAGCCGAGAGGAGCCTAGGATGTACAGACTGGCCAGGAGGTGCCCCTTTTCCTCAATGCCAGGGAGCGAATTCTGGAACACAGGGATGCCACTGTCTCCAGCTAGTGTGTTCCATCTGACAGCCTTCAACAGGGGGCGTTTTTCAAAACCCTTCACAGGAAAACACACGCCACTGCAGACTCTCACAGTAGTGGCATGCGTGTTACATAAGTTTGATTTTGCTGGGGCTCTCTGTGTTTTCATTATCCACGCAGCACACGCCAAGGAAGTGTGTGGACTCTCAGGCATTCAGGGGATTGGTTCCCAGAAGCTGGCATGGCTGGTGATGGCTGCGGGTTTTATTTTCTCTTTTCTTAACCTTAGTGTGATCGTGCCCCATGTGTTTCTTGGCACACTTTTAAAAGAATCATTAGCACAAGTAAATTGTACATTTTAACAGGGTCAGGGTGGTACACTGACCAAATCTGAGCTCCCGGTGCTGGCGCCTGCCCCAGCCTCTAGATTTCACTATTCTACATTTAGGGCGACTTTTTTTAGCTTCTCCGCCTAAGAGGGAACATGTGGTCCTCATCTCTGTGTTTGGCTCATTTCACTTAACTCAGACCCCTTCAATTCCAAGCTTTCTACAGAAAATTCTCCTCTGTCTTCTTAATGGCTGAATAATACTCCACAGAGCATGTGTTTCACATTTCCTTCATCCGTCCGTCCGTCTGTCCATCTGTGGGTAGCACCTGGGCTGATTCCTGTGTCAGCTCCTGTGTGAGCAGAGCTGTGATAAGCAGATCCCGCAGCTGTGCTGATTTGCTGCCCTGACTTCAGCTCCTTCAATGTATATTCAGAAGCAGGAGAGCTGCATCATATGGCAGATCTATTTTTGACCACCTTATCCCTAGGATTTTTTAAGCAGCCTTTGAGCGATGCTTGGGATAAAGTAAGCAGTTGGAGGGGTGCCATCTGACTGGTCTGTACAGATGCAGGCAGCCTTGAAACCGTCAGCAGAAGCACAGCAACGAGCGCCTCTTCAGCTGTCCTCCTTGCTGGGGTTGTGCAGAAGTGGGATCTCAGGGCATATTTCTTTTTATCTGGCTTCGTTCACTCAGCACAGTTATTTCGAGGTTCCTCTTGTTGAATGCATCAGTAGTTCACCCATTTTTAGTACCAAGCAGTGCTTCATTCGGTGGATGTACTACAATTTGTTTACTTCCCTTAACCTGCTGGTGAACTCTTGAGTTGTTTCCTGTGGAAGTGTGTTTTTTCTTTTCAGTCTCATAAGTGGAGCTGTCATGATCATGGCAGACACTTCCCAGCCACTGGACATCCCCGTACGTCCATCATGAGTTACAGATACTCTGGTCTGCTTCAGGGAAAAGGCACTGAACCCCTAGCACAGCACGTAGCACCCAGTGTGTGTCCACTGGGCCCAGGACGTCCTGGCTCTTACCAGCCTATGTTGGGAAAACTATCCATCAAGTCCTGGGAAGCCAGGACTGTTGTGTTTGCAAAAGCCTTAGATGTGCATTTCTGTTTCTTCTGAATCCGTAGCCAGGAGGGGGCTGGCTGGTCCTAAGACAGGAGGGTTCTTTGCTTCCTAAGACTTTGCCAAGCTATTGTTTCCCACATGGCCACCTCACTTTAATTCCCATGAGCGAGTGTTCCACATCCTCACCTACATTTGATATGGTTAATTTTTATTTTAATAAGTATTCGCCAGTATCTTACTATGGCTTTAATTTGCATTTCTCTAATGACTAGTAATCTTGAACTTATTTTTAGAGGCTTTCTTGTAATTCAGACACCTCTTTTGGTGAAATATCTTTTAAGTTTTTTGTGGATTCCCATATTGAACTCTGTTTTCTCATCGTTGAGTTTTCAGAGTTCTTCAGATATGGAGGATGCAAGACCTGTGTCAGAACAGCAACTTGCTCGTGTTACCTCCTGCTCCTCCTGGTCTCTTGGTATTTATTGTCTTTGAAAGAAAAATTTATAATTTTGATGAAGCCAAATTTACCAGTTTTCTTTTTTTTCTTTTTGGTGATGTAGCTGTGAATTCATTTTGCTTATCCAAGGATGCAAAGATTCCTTCCTGTGTTTTCTTCTGCAGGTTTTATAGTTTCATAGGTGTGTCATTTAGTTCCCAAATACGTAAGAGATTGCTGACAACCTTCTGTTATTGATCCCTCATTGAATTTTACAATGGTCAGACTATATAGTTGCTGTGAATTAAACCCTTTCACTAGATTTGTTTTAGGACCCAGAAAATAAACAGCCATGGTAAATGTGCCACATGCTCTTGGGAACAGCTGTGTTCTGCTGCAGTGGCCAGAGGACCAAAGCCTGAAGACAGTCGCTGAAGGTGTTGTTCAGGTACTGGGTGTCACAACTCAGGGCCCACTTGCTCTATTACGGAGAAAGGGGCATTGTCCATTCTGAGTGTCTTTGTGGGTGGATCTGTACCTTCTGGGTTTCATGATACTTGTTTGTTGAGCTTTGAAACTATTAGGTATAAAGATGGTTAGGGTTATTGTGTCCTACTGATGAATCAAATATTCTTTCATTATGGTATTGTGTCTTCAATTGGAAAGGTCCTAACTATCTGACTCAAATCTTTTTTAATTGCTGTACATTTCTATTTGTATTTATTCTTTTGACTTCTTAATCTAGGGAGACTATATGATATTTGCACATGTGTGTCTGGTTTATTTCACTTACGAGTATATGTCATCCACTTCAATAAAAATGCTTCAAGTTTATCATTCTTTATAGCTAATTAATACTCCATTATATAGAAATACCACAACTTTTTCAGCCATTCCTCATGTGATAGACATCTTGGTTGTTTCCAAGATTTTGCTATCACACATTGTG
>PVKA01001754.1:127064-138440 GCA_004027165.1 Ctenomys sociabilis
TGGGAAAATTCCCAGTAGGGGGATAGCTGGCTTGAATGGGATTTCTAGTCCTACTCTTTTGAGGAGTCTCCACACTGACCTCCACAATGGTTGTACCAGTCTACATTCCCACCAGCAGTGGAGAAGTGTTCCCTTTTCCCCACAACCTCTCCAACATTTGTTGTTGGTTGATTTCCTTATGATAGCCATTCTTTCTGGAATAAGGTAGTATCTCAGTGTTGTTTTTATTTGCATTTCTCAGATGGCCAGTGATGTGGAGCATTTTTTCATATATTTATTCACTTCTTTAATTTCGTCCTCTGAGAAGTGTGTATTCATCTCAGATGCCCATTTCTGAACTGGGTCTTTAAATTTGAGGACCCTGTTATATCTTACTTCTTTATATATTCTAGAGAGCAGACCTTTATCTTATTGCTTATTAGTTAGGATTTTTTCAAAATTTGTGGTTTGTCTTTTCGCTTTGTTGACAATTTCTTTTGACGTGCAGAAACTCTTCAAGAGTTGATCCCCAGTTGTTCATTCTTTCAAGTGCTTCCCATGCAAATATATGTTTGTTCATGAACTCTTTACCTACCCCTATGTCTTCAAGAGTTCCTCCTACTTTCTCTTCCAGGAGATTGAGTGTTTCTGTTTTAATGTTTAGATCTTTAATCTTTTTTGACTTTAGTGTAGTGCATGGTGATAGAGCTGGGTCAAGTTTTAGTTTTCAGCATGCAGAGAGCCAGTTTTTCCAGCACCAATTGTTAAAGAGGCTATCTTTCTTCCAGTAAGCTTGTTTGGCTCCCTTATCGAAGATCGTCCACACCTACATAGCTAAAGATAACCTTGTGTGATCTTTTTTAATGCACCTGCATTTTGACTCTCACCCATCATAGAAGATCAACTGTGGAAATTTCCACTTGTGACTTTGTGTAGAATTTTGCAGGATTACAGATTCAAGGGTTTTCTGATGAGGGATATTCAGCCTGTATTTTTTTTTCTGTCTTAGTAGGTTCCCCGTTTCCTTTTCTTCTTTCACTACCTTCTTTTGGATTGAGTCCTTTCTTTCCCTTGTCCACCTTTATCTATCTATAGTCTCTTTCTCCCTCCCCTTGACTAGGATATTAATTATAACTTTTCCTGTAGTTGTTTGAGTGTAATATAATAACTGAACTGGCTGAGAACTGAATCAGATTGCTCCATAATGTCAACAGTGAATCTAACCATTGAATTGGGTTCTCATCTAACTCAATTTGCAAGAAGAGTCATAGACTCAAGTTTGTGAGCAGAGGCGCATTTTGATCTCCGCACAGCAGACCACATTCTGTAGTCTACCAGCCTACAGTGGCACACATCTGCTTTTCCCTTTCTTCCTTGTATTGTCCCTGTCATGCACATGTTCTATGCCACCTAGTACCTTATCATTATGTTTGTTTTAATAGCTCAACTTTCTTTTCCCATATATGAAATTAAAAATAAAGATCACATAACTGGCTATACAGTTACATTTTTGTGCCATTGTTCCTTTGTGTAGACCCAGATTCTTTGGGGTATCTTTTTCTGTTGCTCAAAGGACTTTCTTAGATTGAAGACCCGTTTGAAATGAGCACTCAGCTGCATACATATGAAAATCACCTTTTATCATCGTCATTTCTAAAGGCTACCTTTGCTAGTTCTAGGTTGATAGGTTTTTTTTTTTTTTCCCACACATTACTTTCAAAGCTGCTGCTCCATTGTCTTTTAGCTTATGTTGTTTCTGCTATGAAATCTCTGTAATACTTACTACTGTTCCTTTCCAAGTATCACTTTTTTCTCTCTTTCAGCTTCAAGGGTTTTCTACTTACTCCTGATCTTCACCAGTTCACTGGGGTATTCTATTCAGTGTTTCTAAATCTTAGGGTTCTTTGAACTCTTGAATCTATACATTTATAGTTTCTATCAAATTTGAAAAACTATGGTTATTATGTCTTCAAGTGTGCTTTCTCCTACCCTTTCCCCTCTTTTGAGTCCTCACATGACATAGTATATCAGCTTAAAATCATCCCCATATACAAACATTCTATTTAGTTTTCAGCATTCTCTATGTCATTTTGCATGGTCCCCACTGTGCTGTCTGTAAGTTGATTAGTGTTTCTCCACAGTGTGTACCGTGCTATTAATACGACCAGTGCGCAGTGTGTTTTGCATCTTCTGTGTTGCAGCTAGAGGTTTGATTGAGCTCTTTTAATATCTTCTATGGCTTCAACATGTTTAATATTTCCTCCTGCTACCTGAGTAGAATACACGGGTGGTAATAACCCTAATATCCTGTCTCTTAACACTATCAGCTCTGTAATTTCCTGTTAAATTTTACTGGATTGATTTTTCTCATTATGAATTGTGTTTCCCTGCTTCTCAGTAGGAATTATAAATTGTGCTTTTCTGTTTCTTTGCAACTCGGTGACATGGATTGAAGGATTATGACCCTACAAAATTCATATGTTGAAATCTAATCTCTGTCAACATGGGATTTGGAGATAGGCCTGTATTAGCCAGCTTTCTGTTACTGTAACAAAATCTCTGAGAAGAATCAAGTTAAAGGAAGAAAGATTCATTTTGGCTCATGGTATCAGAGGTTCAGTTTGTGTTCAGGTGGGATGATGCAGAAAAATTATTGTAGGGTCGGGCAAATACCACAGCAGTGTAAGCACCTGCCTGGCAAGAATAAGGACCCAGGTTTGATCCCTGGTACCTCATGCCACACTGGCCCAATGCCATGTCAGACACTGAAGCTTGGCATGGTGGCACATGTCTGTAATCTCAGCACTGAGGAGGCTGAGACAGGAGAATCACTATGAGTCCAAGCTGTGTAGCGAGACTCTGTACCAAATAAATAAATAAATGATTTAAAAATAAAAATAAAAAGGCTCCCTGGCCAAGGACCATGAGAAATCACACCCGCTTGCATGGAAGGCTTTCACACTGCTCTGTTCAGTGTGTGTCAGATACACTGAGACTTTTCTCCTGCTGATTGCTGAATATCTTAAAATATTCTACATAGTTCTAGGTTTCACTTAATCTACTCAGAAAAGGTCTGTACTTTTTTATTTTGCTTCTAAGCTTTCTCAGAACCAGTGTCTTATAATTCTTCCAATTGCAAAGGAAAGATTTCTGAGTGGTGTCTGCTGTTTTTTGCCTTGGTTCAAAGGAATAGAGCAAACAGAAACCAGCTGGAAGTGCAGTCTGCCCAGCCCTGCGTGGGCTCTGGCCCCTGCCCCAGCAAATCCTTGTACTGGCTTTCAGCATTCTGGTACCATTGTAATGGCTGGAGTTGTTGTCAAGCAGTATCTGGGGGCTTGTTTCCTGGACCTCAACAGATACAAGGATGCTCAGCCCCATGTATAAGATGCTATGGTAGTATTTGCGTAGAATCTATGCTCTTCTCTTAATTCAATGAGAAGAAAAATTTGTACTAATAGTGTTTGGACAGGATACCACATCTGCATCTTGTACTATGAATAACCACTACAAAGACAATAATATGCAATATATTAATTATTGAAACTGTCCTGCTAATCAGTTTTGAAACTGTGCCATTACTATTTGTTTCTCAATAAAATTTAAAAAAAAACCTATGCATACCTTCCCTGTACTTCAGCTTATTTCACATTGCTCATAATACCTAAAGCAACACAAGTGCTATGGAAGCAGGCTTTATACTTTACTGTTTGTGGAAGGAGGAGGGAGAGAACGTGTGCCTGTTCAGGACAGATACTTTTCCCAAGAGCATTCAATCTGAGATTGGTTGGACCCGGGGTTGCAGGACAGGTGGGTAAGGAGGTCAGCTGCACACAGCCTGAGACCGGAGGCCCCAGGCACTGGGGGTCTCTGGGCACAGCCGTCTCCCCAGCATAACTGCTGTGTAAGCTCTCAAGACAATGACTTTCCTGGGTCTCCACTCATCCCTTCAGCAGACAGCAGCCCCAGTCTGTATCACCCACCACCTGGGAACTCAAGGTGGCATCATGGGGGGTCCCAGGATCCTCATTTGTCCCCCTCCCTTTTGGGTACTTCCTTGGTCCAGTGTTGTGCTGATTTTAACTGGGAAGGTGAATCCAGACTCTGAATCCATCTTGCCTGAGGCAGAGGTAGTTTTTGAGGTCCTCATGCTGTTTTGCACTGGGATGTCTTGTGTCTTTTCACAGAGCCCATTTTCCTCATCAGCATTTTACTTGCAAAAATATCTCCAGTTAGGCTGGCCAAATAACTCAGCAGATTAAGGCACCTGCATGGGCAGACAGGGGGCCAGGGGTTCAATCCCTGGGCCTGCTGTGCCAGCCCCACCCCCAGGGTGCACTGAGATGGCGATTGAAAGTGGGCGTGGGGGCACACACCTGTAATCCCAGCACTGTAAACAGGAGGATCACTACCAGTCTGGTTCTACTTCGTGAGACCTGTAAGCCCTGTACTAAATTTAAAAAAAAAAAAAAAGAAAAGTATTTCCACTTATAAAGAACATTTAAAAAGGAAGATCATCAAAGATCACAGTGCAGACTTCTGCAACCTGAAAGTTTTAGCCATGTAAAGTGTTCTTAAAATTGCTCAGAAAGATACCTGTCATCATAAAAGTGTCAACGGCTGATAATGATTTTTTGGCTATGCCCCTCTTGCAAGTAAAGAGTCATAAATGTGCAAAGGCAGGTGGACGACACACTCTGTGCCCTCCTGGACGGGTGGGATGTGGGCATTCCCACACTGAGCTGGGGGTGCAGTGCTAGCTTAGTCTCCCCAGTGGCTGATGAGTTGGTGGAGGTCCGGGACTGAAAAAGAAATCAAGATGTCAAGAATAGGATCAAAGGGCTGGAGAGATGGCTCAGTGGAATAAGCACTTCCCTGGCAAGTGCAAGGGCCTGAGTTTAATCCCCAGTTTTGCAAAAAAAAAAAAAGAACAGGATCAAAAATTTCTGCCCAAACACTGTTGTCCACCAGAAGACCCTGCGATAGTAGCCCTAGTAGTCATCAGAACAGCCTGACTGAAACAGTACGATTCTTATCCTGTGAAAATAGCTGACCAAACAGCAGCTTCTACTAGTTCCATTCTTGCTTTTAAAAGCTGATGCATAAAAAAAGGAAAATACACATATTGATTACTTCTGAGTGATGAATTTATGAGTATGCTTTTATTTCTTTGTGTTTCAGCTTTCTTATCATAAATGTGTATTGCTTTTACAGTAGGGAACAGGACTGCTTTGCATCATTTAAAATGTTGGTTAGCTATCTGCCTGTTCCTGACAGCCTTCCTCCCTGAAGGGTCAAATGTCCCCTCTACACTGCACACCCTAAAGTATGCCCACCCCAGCTCCGTAGCACAGAGGGCACCACCAGGTCCCAGGAGGCTTCAGGTTCGTTCAAAAAGAAGCAGCAGAGCGCTTGACTCAGGGTCTGTGGCGACCTCTGCTGCAGGTGTCTGCAGCTCAGCTAAGTGCTAGGCTCCTGCTCATCTCGCCTCTCCCAAGGCCCTGAGAAAAACATATATGATAGAATCCCTGTTAGCCAGAAAGCGTGTCCTCTGAGAGTGGACCAAGTCCGTCTCCTCCGCTTTGTCTCTTTTTCCACACTTGGGACTAAGCCCAGGATCTGGGCCCTGAGCTGGATCCCTAGGGACTCGCTAACCTGCCCAGGCTGTTTGCACTCACAATCCTCCTGCTTCAGCCTCCCAGAGCGCTGGTGTTGCAGGTGGGCACCTCTACCTCCAGTCGTATCCCCCGCATTTATTTTTAAGGCCACATCTCTATTGTTCTTTTGACTTTTGCTTTGGTCAACAAAAAAGTTCATATTTAACAAGAGTTAGGATTCTGATATTTCCATTCACAGAAAAGTCAAATGTGGAGCAGTGTTATTTCCTTTACCTGATACAGTCAATTGTTTGGTTAATGTGAGGAAAACAAATAATTAGGCTTTCTTCTTTCACTTTCCAAATAAAGTTTGAGCTGTTGTAGTCCAGAAGGGGCAGACAAGCCTAACATGGGTTCCCAAAATCTCTGGGTCTTCCCCAGACGTGCTCTAAGCAACCATCTTCCCCTTTCCTTTTTTCCATCAAATCCGTTAGCAAAGTTGCCAGGTGATATCCCCAGTTTCCCTGGTGTGGTTAGATGCTGCACTCGTGACCTCACCAGGTCTGGGACCCAGCAGACCCAGAGTGTGCAGCATGGGACAAAAGTGGGTGTCGGGGGGTTGTGTCTCTGGAGCTGGTCTGATCCAGTGCCCTGGGCGTCCCCATTTAAGAGAGTGCCCACCCAGAACTTTGGAAGGCTGAAGTAGGAGGATTACAGCTTCAAACCTAGCCCAGGCAACTGAACAGCATCGGTGAGAATCCTGTCTCAGAATAAAAAGTAAAAAGGGCTGAGGATGCGACTCAGTGTGACGGCCTTGGGTTCAGTCCCCAAACCACACAATAAAAAGTTTGGGTTTGGCAGGACACTAGATCCACTGCTCTTTCCCAGAACTGACAGGCCCCTCCCCTAGGCTCCCAGGAGGCCCTGCGTCCTCACCCCGGGGGTCCCACACGTGAGGCCCTGGAACATGCTATCCCCGGCCCTCCCTCGGCTGTCGAGGGCCCCTGCCCATCTTAAGCTGTAGCCCCTGCTTTGTCTCCGCAGAGCTCGCAGGCGTCCCAGTGTCTGAGGTGTCCGGGCCCTTCTCCACTGAAGGCATCGCCAGCAACTGCGTCCCCTCGCACTCTCTGCATGAGCCCGTCCTGTGGATCGTGTCCTATGCGCTCATGAGCTCCTGTGGGCTTATCCTCCTGATCCTCATCGTCCTGCTGCTGCTGCCCTTCCAGTGCCGCCACGCGCCCCGTGACCCCGAGGTCATCAACGATGAGTCCTCTCTGGTCAGGCATCGCTGGAAATGAAGCACAAGGCGACTTGCTGCGGGCCTGGCGACCTGGGCCCGGGCTCCTCCGACTCCAGGGCAGCGGGTGGCGCAGGCGCCGGCAGGGTTCTCCCTCTGTGCGTGTGTCCCGCAGCTCAGTTCTGCTCCCGGACACCTCTGTGTTCCCAGTGTCTTGATTAGTCTTAATTTTAAGCTTCCACTTTTTCTTTTCTACTTCCAAGAAAAAAAATGATAATAATAATAATAAAAGAAAAATGCCTTATTCTAAACCAAAACAGAGTGAATTGGGCTTCGGGCTTATGGCACACGTAATGCCAGGCTTTCTATTTATGCCACCAAAGCAGGCCATGATAAGCTGCTGCCAATCATCTTCATCCTGGCCCCCGGAGCCCTGAGTCTGGGTGGCTTCTAACATGCTTCGCTGACAGGAAGGTTTTGTATTAACTGCACTTCAGGGCAGCCTGCAGCAGGCCTGGCCCCAGGTCAGGGTAGCACAGAAGACAGTACGATGGCCAAGAAAGGAGCCTGGAGGCACTGAGAGCAGGGCCACCTTACTCTCTCCCAGCCTTTGGTGGGTCCCTGGACCCTCCAGGACATCAGCCCACCCACGCCAGCCGCTCCTGCAGATAGAGCTCTGTGCCCCTGAGGAGGGGCAGGATGACAGGCAGTTGCCGGGTAGTGACACTCCTGTGGTGTGGTTGGTGTAAAAGTGAAAGCACTGTCTCTGTGGTTTTGCTGAGGGCCCTGGGGATGGTGGGGTGAGGGCAGCCTGCTTGCACAAGATCCCTCCTCTGTGTGGCCTAGCTGGTGTGACCACAGCCATTTACTCTTGCTCTAGATTACGTAGTGCTTTGATGAGGGCCACGAAGTCTATGTCACTAGTGTCGTTTCTCTGTCCAAATCTTCTCTGAAAGTGGCTTGTTATTACCTGCTGGGGGACAGAGAAACAGTCAGTTGTCCTGGCTTCTGACCAGCTGTTGAGCACAAGGTGTCACTTCCACAGTTCCTGTGCAGCCCACTCGGGCTCCAGGGTGCCATCATTCAGTGAGCCCGGTGACCACTGCCTTCCTCCCTTTGATGTGCTTGGCTTTGGAAACAGAGTTCAGTAATGCCCCCCGGGGGGGGGAGGGGTATAGCCCCTGCCAGCATTTATGTGAAGCCTTTGCCAAAGGATGGTGGAGCCTTTTACTCTCGCCAGCTTTTTGTGGTCCCCAGGCCTTGCCTCATGCTTTGCAGAGAGACGTCTGAGTTCCTGAACAGCAGGAGGGATTGAAGCACTGCTGGGGCAGCAGGCTCAAGGTGCTGTCCTGGAATCCCGAGGCCAGCCAGACCTGTTCTGGCAGCAGTGATGTTGATCACAGCGCTCTGTATTCCCTATCAGATGTGCCCGCCTTTGTGCCACTGGATGGGATGTTTAAATGTAACACTTAAATTACAAAAGTGTCCCTTAGCAAGAAGCTGCACAGTTGAATGGGGGACATTGGAAGTGTGATGGTGACACCCAGCCTCCTGGAGCTGTGCCCGTGTGTCCTCTGCTCAGCAGACCCACAGAGGATCCCTCTTCTGTGACTGGGAAAGGGGGCAGCGGCCCTTGGAAGGAGTCAGCTCCTGTTGCAGTTCACTGTGGAAAGTGCCAGAACATGGTTGCTTCTGGAACCATCGGCTCTCTGGTGAGAAAAGCATGTTCTGAAGTGGACAGTCTTCATTTCAATGCGATGACTTTTTCTTCCTGATAACTTATTTAGAAGTCAGAAATGAAACTCTGCCTTTAGTGACTAAAACTAAAGTGTTTGAAAGTGACTACAGCTGTTTATAAAAACATCAAGAAATGAGCCTGGAATCAATCCTGTTGTTTTTCTCTCATGGGGTTTAAAAGAAGCACATGTGACAGGTGCCCGAGCTCTCAGGGAAGCAGGGGGACCATTCTGGGCCATCCTGCACCTGAACGTTGGGAAAGACTTTGCCTAATCCATCCTAAAACCCAGAGGTTTCAGGTGGAGATGAAATTAGGGTCTGCAGTTGGTCAGAATCGTACCAGGCATTCGCAGCAAGATGGCGTTTAGCTCTCCACAGAGCGTGGGGTGATAGATTTTGAAAGGCAGTTGTGATTTGGGCTTCCATTTTCTCATGTACGTGATGAAGAGGGATTATCTTATTCCTTAATTAAAAATGGAGATTTGTTCAGTTCCTCTTTCTCCTTCCCCACTCGCTGGAGCAGGCATGCAGGCTCCGTCCAGAGTTCTGGCTTCTTGCCACCCCGTGTCCCTGGGAATAAATCTTGGCCCAGCACTCGCCAAGAATAATTGAGTTCCGAAGACTTCATCCTTATTAGTGGAATCCCATGTGTTGTCTCTTGCACAAACTTATTAGAATTGATTAGAGAGCCACTCAGAGACAACACTGCCACTAGAACATTTTTTAAGGGAAAAACATACCATAATATGTGGAACTGTGGGGCTTGCCAAGAAGCGTACTATGTTTTTAGTGCCAGGAAAACTGTACATCACAGAAATTATTTTACACATCTCTTTTGGACATGAAGTATTTTAGATCTCGTCTGACAGCAGTTTACAAATTAAATATCAACCCAGAAAAATACATTTTGAGAGTTGGGGGGGGGGATAAAAATGCAGTAAAAGATATGCTAGAGAAATAAGCAGGATTGGCTCTTGGAAAACATACTTTCATTGTAAGCATGCACAGATTTTTTTTCTTGCCCCTAAGATTGCCGAGTCTGGTGGAGATTCAAGTGATTTCACAGAGCCACAAGCCTCCAACTAAGAAAACTCAAGCTAGAGTCAGCAGTGATGGCATAGGGTGACTGCCCAAGCCACTGAGGGCCAGTTCCTTCTGGAGAGTGAAGGATCAGGGGAACTTGGTAAAACCCAGGGTCTGGGGAAAGGGCAGACAGGAGCCAGAAGAGAGCTTGCTCCCCACAGTCTGCAGTCATTACCACAGCGGACACCCTGACACCCCAAGGACACTGGGGACACATCTCTATGCAAGTGTTTGCCACAGTCTATTTTTTAGGGATTTTCCCAAGGGACCATTGATCAACAAGGAAGTGTGAGGCAAAGGGAAGCTGACTTCACAGCGTATTTAGGGTGTGGCTGTTGTCATAAATATTCGAGCTGCTGGACTCCTGGAGCAGGACACAGGCCCGGGTGTAGGCTCTAGGCTGCAGCCTGAGAAATTCATAGTATGGAAGATAGTGGCCCAGGGGTGTCACTTCATTCCCTTTGGAGTCTAAGCATCCAGGAAGGTGATGGTCCCTGCCATCAGCTTTTACATCTTCCTCTCAGGGTGGCCCTATTCCTTGGCACTCTGACCAGGTCCTGGAGACCCGTGCACACTCCCCAGACCTGCCGAGGGTCAGCGCAGATGGTGCCCAGGAACCTGCCATAGTGAACTCTTGGATTGGGCCAGCACCCTGGGCCAGTGTGTGGGGGCAAGGCTCACAGAGGTGGTGAAGGCCTGTGCCATGGTATAGGAGGGGATGCATGGCAAAGCTGAGCCTGGCAATACTGTGTGTCTCCTGGAGTGGGTCATCTCGAGAGCTGGCTCCTCGTGGTGTTCTGAGAGGTCACCGTGCCCCCATAGACGGTGGCTTCTCCCTTCTAGCCAGCTTCCTTGGGATCTCTGGTGCCCAGATGTGACATGTGGACCCCAGGTCTTCCAGGATGTGCTCCTCTGTGGCTCGTAGAAGGCCTTTGCTCATAAAGATGCAGGAGACAACACAGGGCTTTCTGATGAGTTCTGATCTGGCCCACAGCAACACATACAGATCTTGTCTCAGAACCACAGCAGCAGAATAGGGAGACTTCCTGTACAGTGCAGCAGGGTTTGAATAACATCAGACAGGAAAAGTAGAATACCACACACGGTGCCCACCCCCGGGGGCTGGGCCACAGGAGTGCGGTCAGAAAATACGGTGAGTGCCAGGAAGTCTCCTCATTTGTGGCAGTACAGGGCGCATTGCCACTAATCTCCAGATGCTCCCCACTTCACACTCATTCATCTTGACATCCTGGCCCCGTTCTGCAGCAGCTCTGGCATCCTCTTTCCTGGGTGTCTAGTTGCGCTATCACAGCCTCCTCAGTGCCCCAAACTGATGCACAGTGGTCCCTTTCAAGGTTCTTTCAGCTTTGGAGAATAGGCAGAAGCCCGCGGTGCCAGGTATCGGATGAGTGAGGCGACCGAGGGCACAGTGTTAGGTTTTCACACACTGCCTTTCCTTGCCACTGGCAGAACTTGGCAGCAGCATTTACTGTGTTTTTTTTTTTTTTTTTTTTTTTTTTTTTTTTTTTTTTTTTTTTTTTTTTTTTTTTTTTTTTTTTTTTTTTTTTTTTTTTTTTTTTTTTTTTTTTTTTTTTTTTTTGTCTTTTTTGAGACAGGGTCTCACTATGCAGTTCAGGCTGGCCTTAAAACTCACTTGTAGCTCAGGCTGGTCTCGAACTCACAACAATCCTCCTGCCTCAGCCTCCCGAGTGCTGGGATTACAGGCATGCGCCACCACGCCCGGCT